>RJWJ010001980.1:0-112203 GCA_004363605.1 Indri indri
CAGGCATGCGCCACCATGCCCGGCTGATTTTTTCTATATATATATTTTTAGCTGTCCAATTAATTTTCTTTCTATTTTTGGTAGAGATGGGGTCTCGCTCTTGCTCAGGCTGGTCTCGAACTCCTGAGCTCAGAATGATCCGCCCACCTCGGCCTCCCAGAGTGCTAGGATTACAGGCGTGAGCCACCGCGCCCGGCCAGGAGTTTTAAGAATGGCTTTATCAAAATCATCTAAATAACTTCTTGTCTGCTGATTCCACTGTTACCAGGCATCCTTTGTAATTTGGCTTCTCATGTAAATGTTCCTTCTGAAGGAAAATATGTTGACCAGTTTGCTGGTCTTCATGGCAGTTATGTTTTTCATGAAAAAAAAAAACAAACCTGGAATTTTGATTTATACATCAGTCTCTAGTAAGTTTGGTTGGCATGAATCATCCCCCTAGATTTAAATTAGTTCTAGAGGCTGGCAACATTAAGTTTTTGTCTCTGCAAAGTGAGGATCAGACTCTAGAATACAGGGTGAAATCTTGAATTTCATACTATTATTAATCAAAAGTTATAGGACACCACTGTTTTGGACTAAACTCCTGCACTAGTGAAAGGGGCAGCCTTGCAAAAATAACAGGAAAATATCTAATCCCACAATTTCCCCAGTAACAGTTAAAGATCAATCCTATGAGTTCTCTCACCAACAGGCGCCCTGCAGGAGTTTTGTTTTGCACAACTTCTGGAAAGAGCTGAATGAATGGAAAAGAGATATAAATCTCTCTCTTTCAAAATTGTTTTTTGAGAATCTGCTTCTACAGAGTTCCTGAGTAAACAGCAGAAGAATGAGCTACAGCCTCAACCATACAAATCCCGAGAGTCACATCTCCTGTGAATAATCCCTTCTCGGAGGAAAGGCAGGAAACAAACTCTTAGACTTTGACCTTGCAGTTTTTGTTAGCTACTTGATGCTGATTTCATTATCAACTGATAGCCATTGCTATTTTTTTCTCTCTTCGTCCCCCTTAAAATCAGCAAGCCACTTGGCCTCACTGCTGGCATCCCCTTCTCTTTCTTTGGGATGCCACGCCGTCTCTCTCTTTCTCTTTCTCTTTCTCCTCTAGGAAGGATAAAATAAACTTTTTTTCTTGTATATCTTAATCTCTGCATGAGAAATCCTTCTCCACCTGTTCTGTGAGCCCCTACTAACCTTTCCACCCTAACGCCAGGCCCCAACAGACCAGACTAATAATCAAGATGGAGTCATCCATGCTCACCAAACTAAAACTGAGTTGTTAAGTGGCCTTCAAAAATATCAGGAGAGAGATAACAGCCTAATTTATGAAACCAGCTAGTTTTAATGTTCAATCAACAAGATAATGAATTTCTCTGTTTTAATCCATACAACAAAGAGTAATCTGAAGTTAACCAGTTATCTTTCTATTGTTCTGTCTCACTGTCCCCAATTTATAAGGAAAGTAACTTTGAAATGACCAAACTGCTTTTTTTTTCCTTTGTTTCTGCTTTCTTCAGCCCTTTTTCTGTCTATAAAGCCAAACTCCTCTGCTTAACTCTTTGGAACACTTATTCTATTTTACGGAATGAAGTGTTGCCCCAATTCTAAAATTGCAATAAAATCAACTGAAATCTTTAAATTTTTTGTAATTTTGTCTTTTGACACTACAATAAATATGAACTAAAATATAATCTTAAGCTCCCCAGCTGACTGAATGGACCCCCGCTTGGCCAAAGGGACTCCAGAAATACCCTAAAGCTGAGTTGCTGGCCAAGAAAAGGGATGTCAGACATGCCTTATCATGCCCCTTTCCCTTCTTGGAGATATCCTTTGCAACTCATTAACAGGCCTAAGGCTATGCAAGACAAAGCTCAAACCACACCAGTAGGTTTTCAATTTACTCAACCGATCTCATGAGTCTATATCTGGTGACTTGTCTCTGATTAACAGACTTCCTTAACTTAAAACATTCCAAGCCTTTAGACAAAGCCTCATTTCTTTAACCAATTACAAATCAAATAATCTTTAAGCCCACCTATAACCTGTAATCCCCCTCTTTGAGATGTCTTGCACAGCCAAACCAAGGCACACCTTCCATGTGCTGACTTATGAATTTATGTGTAGTTACTGTCTCCCTGAAACGTATAAAACCAAACTGTAACCCAACCACAGTGAGACCACTTGCTCAAGGGCTTCTTGAGTATGGCTCTGGGCCATGGTCACTCATACTTGGCTGAGAATAAACCTCTTTTAATTATTTTTCAGAGTTTGGGTTCTCTTCCATTGACACAAGCTTTGCTAACCTTTAGGAAATGTATTTGAAAAACCATGTCTTAAGAATGCTCCAAGATTTTGTAATTCTAAAACTTTGTTATTTTGATTATTCTGACTTTTACTATAAAGCCTATTTTCAGGGCCAAGGGAGAGGAGGTCAGGGTTACCTGTAGTTTCATAGGGGTGATCCAAATTGCCTTAGGGAAGATTAATTTGGGAGTGGTAACCAATGTGCTACAGTAATGCTAAACACCTGGAGAAAGCTGGGAGCAGTCTGGATAAGAAGAAAGTTAATACAAGTGAAAAGACGAATTAGTAAGATTAAGTGATTGAACACGGGGATGTGTGTGTGTGTGAGAGAGAAGGACTTGGCTAGACAAGATTTCAGGTCTACTGCCCACTGATCTTGTGAGGACAATTGCTTGAGGAAACTTTCCTTACAGATCAGATTACAATGTTCAACAAGTTTATGCAAGCAGTCAGTATCCTGGTAAGTGTTTTTTTCTTTTTTTCCAACACTGTTTTGAAGACAGCAAGTGTTTTTCTTCTAAGTATATTGGTCGGAACTTTTTTTTTTTTGGTTGTTATTAAAGGTTAATATCCATACAGCAGAGTTAGGAATGTGAAAGTTGATCATGCGAATCGGGTCATTCTTGTCATACCCAACTAAAACAGAGTAGAGAAGCCAGGGGAGAGAGCACTCACGGTACATAACATTGCTCCAAAAATGTAATTCTCAGTAAGTCTACCTGCTGAAGCTCCCTGCTGTAACCTGAAGCCAGTTTCATCTGATGGCTTCTGAAACAACCAGCTGCAACTCTAAGACTAGTTTTACCTTCCTCCATCGCTTGCCAGCTCCCCCAACCTTTTCTAGTGCCAAAGAACTGTCTGGAAAAACAGGTAACATTTCTCCTTCTTATAAAACCTCCAACCTTCTCTTTGTTCTTTGGACATAGGGAAGACCACCAGGTCTGTATGTATGCTACGAATTGCAATTCTTATATCCCGAATAATATGTTAAATTTAGAAATTCGTCTCTACGTATTTTATTTAACTTCGACATGAGATGCAAGCGAAACCACGTTTAAAACAAATTTGGTAAAATTAGCCAATTAGTAGAAGAACCTGACTTTATTCCTTTTTCTCATCCGCTGTCTTCACCCAGCAGGCACAGTATTTCTTTTTAATGGTGGCCGTCTTCTGTGACCTTTTTACTTTCCAAGCCAACGGAGAGAGGTGGCCGTTACACACAGGAAGGGCCCAGAACTCACGGCTCTGCGCCTGCAGATTCCGTGCTGGCCGGGTTCCGGGACTGCCGCCGGCCTGCACCGACGTCAGGGCCTGACCCGGGCCCTCGCCGGGAGCCGGCGCGTGGCTGGGCGCGGCGGGCTTCGAAGGCCAGAGACGCGGCGCACATGCCGGCGCCCGCCCCTCGCGCCCGCGAGAAGACAGGGAACCCGGACGCGGGGAGGCTGACCCGGAGCCTACCCATGAGGCAGCGCGCTGGCTCCACGAGAGCCCCCCCCTTTCCACGGCTCAGCTGCTGGCTCCGCAATGGGAGCCGCCACTGTCGCCGCAGTGTAGTTTTTCGTGCTCCTCCTTTTCCTCCTCCTCTTTCTCCTCCTCCTCAGGGCTCCAGTCAGGCCGATCCGCTCCGCTCACGGTAAGCGCCCCCCGCCCCCGCCCGCCCCGAGCTGCAGCAGGCAGAGGCCCTCCCGCGCGGCCTGCGCCGCCTCACTCCGGGGGCGCTGGGCTCGGGGTCTTGAGGCCGGCGCGGGTCGTCGGGAGCGCCCAGGGCGCGGGGGAGGAGACCGGCTGCGCGGCGGCGGCCAGACCGCCATCTTGCGTCGGCCCCTGGCGGGGGAGGGATCCCGGCGCGACGCGGCACCCGGCTGGGCTGCTGCAGGCCAGGGCCGCGCAGGCCGCCGCCGCCGCCGCCGCCTCCTGCTCCTCCGCCACCTCGCCTCCCAGGCCTGTGGGCCTGTTTGTCCTCAGCCTGGTTTTGGCTTTTCTCTCTGGAGGCTGTTCCCTTTGGTATTTCAGTACATTTTGTGCCGATGTTTGGCCGAGACCCCTACTCCTCACATCACAGCCCACCCCCGAGTGTCTTCAGTCGTAGGAAAAGAGACCATAGGCGGTTCGGAACTTTGAGACACAGGGCCCCCAGTTTGCCCAGGTGACCCGTCATTCCACGATTACACCCTCATTTTTGTCAAAGGGACTTGCCCGCTCTGCCATAGAAGTCCTGTTATTGTCTGCAGAAGGCGAAGGGCCCCGAGAAGCGTGGAGTTGGATACACAATTTTATAACTGAGCTTTGCAGCTTTCACTTAATGAGACGGAAAGAATGATCTCAGTCTGAGGTTTTAGCCTGCTCTAGAGATGGAAGGAGTTCCACCCAACTTATCTGAAGTTTTAACGCTTTTAAGGAGAAATGTGCTGGAGAGGAAAAACGTCAAAGCGAACCCGCTTCTGCAAGCACGGGAGATCTTTGGCCAAGGGATTCTCTTTGTTTGCGAAGATTTGTTTAAATAAAATTCTGTCAGCTTAAAAAAAATTGGATTTATTGGTTTGAGGGTTGAACAGAATTTGACGTTTTTTAGTGCCATTAGACATAACATTGAAAGCTAGAAGGAGAGTTTTAAAGTACAAAAGCCTCCAGTTAGCATTTGCAAGGTGTCCTGCTTTGGGGAATCACTGTGCCAACCCAACAGGCAGAAACCGTGCCTGTGAAGGCACTGGTTGGATTATAAAATTAAGTTAGGGCTGTGTTTTAATATCCCTGCAAGTACCATTGTACTTGTCTCTGGTATTTGTATCTGTCATTGATGTCAGATACACCTGATTGTTACTTCTTAGCCCCCTTTGTAGTGGTCTCTATTGATGGAACTGTTTTGAAGGTGAGGAAACGCCTCAGAAAGAGGACTTTAATGAGGTCACCTGGCTAGGAAAAGCCGGGGCCATTTATAGAACCTTAGGTTTTCTGACTCCTCATCCAGTACTCAATTCACTCTAGTATGTCCCATTTTTGTGGGAATGAGGTGGGTGAGAATAGGCAAAGAGGCTCACCTAAAAAATTTAAGAAATACTAATCAGTTGCCTTTTCTTTTACATTTTTATTTTTGAGTTAAATTCTTAACGTTGCAACTTTTTATTCAAGTAATCATATTTTTTTTCAAACATTGAAAATTTGAAGAATAGCCCGTTTAAGCACTCATACCTACCACCTAGTTCTAACAGTTGTCATTACCATTTTGCCACATTTGTTTTGTCACACACTATTTGCTGTACATTTCTAAGTCCCTTGCAGATATAACAATTCACCCCTAAATGCTGTATGTGTATTAGTGTGTATCTCATAAGATTAAGGCATTTTTCTTTATATTGATAACACAATATCATAATCATGCTTAAGAAAGTTAAGAATATTTCCCAAAATCTAATGTATGGTGTAGTATATATTCAGATTTCCTCCATTATCCCCAAAATATCTTTTTTAATTTTTTTTTTTGGAACCAGGATCCAATCATTTATTACATTTATTTGTCTTAGTCTCTTTTAAATTACAGTTGTTCCCTCATTTTTTTTTTTTTTTCCTAATGACATTGACTGAAGAGACCAGGTTAGTAGTCTTGTAGAATAACCCATATTCTGTATTTTACGGATAGTTCGTCCTCATGGTGTTTAAAGGGTTCCCTCTAGCCCCTGTATTTTCTGTAAACTTGAAGTTAGGTCTAAAGGCTTGAGTAGATTCAGGTTTAATATTTTCAACAAGAATACTTCATAAACGTGCTACGTACTTCATTTCATTCAACATCAGAAGACACGTAAAGTAGGGTTGTCCTGTTAGTAATCCAAAATCTGGTCTATCTTTACATTTTAAGTGTTTCTTTTTGCAGTTAGCAAGTAATTTGTGGGGTGATATTTTGGCATTAGTACTTGGTATGAATTTAGCTGCAAGTAATCTGATAAACAGATAGTTGGGAGCAGTGCCCTAAGAATGGGTGTTTGGGAGTCAGGAAGAAGGAGGGGGGCAATTTTGGAGGATAAGACTAAACTGTCCAGTTTAAGGAAGTTGGAATTGCTGCCACCTGAAGGCCTCAGAGCCTAGGGAGGATAGGGAAGAGGAGGCACAAAGCAGACATCAGAAAGACTGCCTTCTTTCAAAGTTTGCTTAGTACTATTGTAGCAGTAGTGAGCTGTGATAAATAGAAAAGTTCTGAGGTAGTTTGATGTTGGAGGATTGCAGATCTCAATGTCCCCTCACTTCAACTGGAGCATCTTTCCAGTTAGGCTACTAGTCCAGTCCTTTTTCAGTCTAGTGTTTTTACTACTCAGGATTGGCTTTTTTAGTAGGAGAGAGAAGGGCAGAAGAAAATAAATAATTTTGTACTTCCTCTCTCATGCTTGTTTTCTTTATTCAAGAGACAATTTAGAATCATGCCAAGAATTTTTTTTTTCTGTGCAGATTGGGCATGGGATGTACCTAATAGGAATAGCAATATTTGTAAATGAAAAGTAAACTATAGTCTTAGGTGACAGGAAATTGGAAATTTATATTGAAGACCTATTTTGTTATTTCAAAAGCAACTTTTGAAAGATAAATACTTACAACATAGTCACTAACTAAACATGTAAGCCTGAATAGTTTTTTTTCCTCTTCCTGCTTCAGAGAGGGACTCAAAAATATTTGGTTTTTCAGTTGAATTGTTTTAAATGATTTAAATAATGACTTGATTTACTCAGTAACTTGTATCAGAAACTGTGTTTAGAATTTTGGTTCATTTCTGCAAAGCCCTTTTCTTTTAAGGATTCTTTTAACCCTCAGTGTGCCAGAAAAAAATAATTATTACTGTTTAACATCTAGATCGAAAGGGACTGTTTTTATTTTATTTTATTTACATTTTAAGTTATTTTATATAATTTGTAGAGGAAAGAATAAAGGCATAATGTAAAACAACTTATTGGAGCTTTTAATAAGAATTTAAACATAGGAAACCCTTTTGTATATACTTAGAAAAACAAAAACTCTATTTCATACATTTTATTACATAACACCTGTACAATGAATGTAAGTCAAAGTTGAATGCTTTTGGAAAATATTCTGATTATAATTGTAGCATGCTTTTTTTTTTCATTTTGAGTTTTTGTATACAAAGAGCATCTTCCTCTCATCTTCCTACTTTGAGATTTGTGCAAAAGAACATTGTGGTTAGAGGGTAAGACAAATTCTCTTCCTGGGTATTGCAAGTTCTTTTCCTAGTTGCATGAGGAATTTCTTCTTGATAAGTTACAGTTTTGTAACTGAAGCTTTTCCCATACAATGAAAACATTCTCCACACTAATATCAGTCATAAACCATCTTCAACTCATGCAAGTATAGTTTCTGATGTTCTTATCGAATGTATCTATCTCTCCTGTAGTCTTCTTATAATGCAGATCACTTCAGGTTTATTTATGCAGGGGTTTTTGAATTCATTGGTGGTTGAGAATGCATTGAGTTGAGAAGAGTAATTAGTTTTTCTTGGGACAATAAGACCCAAGGAGTGTATTTAAATCCAGATTTTGTGCTGTTGACTTCTCTTGCTTTTCCATTTGTGAAAATTCACAGTTCAACCCTATTCTTCCAAAGAGAGCCAACTAAGGAAAGTTTCTTGCTGGATAATACTCAGCCAAAACTAAATTTGTAAAAAATTATCACAAGTTATATTTCTGACAGAATTTTTAAATTTGTCAGTTCTTGTAATGCTTGTTACTCTTGGTTCTGCTCTCACCCCTTTTTTGAATCTCTGTGTAGATCTGCAAATTCCACACCTATGATGTTTCACTGCCACATGCTACCCAGATTTTTATTCCGTATTTTCCTGATTTTGAAGGTATTTGTACCTGAAGTGGGTAATGTAATCTGAATGCAATTAACTACAGATGCTCCTTGAATTACGGTAGGGTTACATCCCATCATAAGTTGAAAATATCGTAAGTCAAAAATGCATCTAACACATTCGATAAACCCATTGCAAAGTGAACCATAAGTCAAAAATGCATTTAATACACTTAACCTACTGAACATCATAGCTTGGCTTAGCTTACCTCAGACATGCTCAGAACACTTATATTAGCCTACAGTTGGGCAAAATCAGAGCTTATTTATAATAGGGAAGTGTTGAGTATCTCATGTAATTTTTGGAATATTGTACTGAAAGTGAAAAACCGGAATGGTTGTATGGGTCAAAAAATCCTAATTTGAACCATCATAAGTCAGGGACTGTCTGTACTTACCAACTGTCATACATGACCCCGGAACTATTTGTCTTGTAAATATTGATTTGAGATTTCAAATGCTTCCTTAATAGGTTCTAGTTTGTCATTTCTTCTGGGTCTTTTTTTGTGTGCATAATCAAAATGTAATACTGGAAGCATTTTTCGAAACCTTTGATGGCTCATAGTTTGTTGCACAAAGGATGGCCATCTTCTTTTCTCCACAATTGCAAGATATTTTCAGCTTCAGATTTATAAACCAATTAGAATAATCAATACAATGAATTCTAAAAATTTTTATATCTTCTATTTCCTTCCAGTCACCTTTGAATATACCTGCCTTCAACACTTGTGCACTTATGAATTTTATCAAGTAAAATTTTAGCACACAAATGTAAGAGATGAAAGAATACTGTCAGATACTCTTTTTATCCAAAACAGCATGGTCTATATTCTTATTGCAAAAATACTGCATGATGAATTCCTTCCTGTTGAATGAGAATACCATATTTTCTTTTTGTTTTTAGAACTGTATTATTCCCTCATTGATTGTTGAGTTTGAGAAAATTTACCTAAGATAACTCAGGTTTCTCTTGTATAGTCAATTTCACTGTTGTCATTAGAGTCTAAAGTGCTTCTATGTTTGCATTCATCTTCTGGTCCATCTAATAATTGTGAAGTGCCTTCTTCTGTTAATTTTCTTCTTTTCCATTATGGGCAAAAAAAATAAAAAAATTCTGAGTTCTTAACTGTATTTAGTGAAAACTAAAAGCAGATGAAGGGAACCAGGGTGTGCTACCACAAAATATGCCTCTTTAGCATAAGGATTATTTTGAGCTGAAGGCAATTGAAAATCAATAGATGCAGAAGGGTTCTCTGTCCTCCCCTTATCTGCCCGAGAGCAGGGCATAAATTTCCTTTCATGAGGTATTTCCACTATGTAACTGGGAAAGAAGAGCAACTCTATTTCCCTGAGATGGAGAGTCAGCACAGAGATGATTTTGGATAAACGTATTTTACTGAAATAACCCTTATTTTCCATTAGTTCCACCATATATTTCCTAGTCACTAAAAATTGTGTGTATTTTCTCCTGCTAATCTGTCTTTTCTTAGTTTAATTCGCAGGCCCCTAGTTACAGAACATAAGAGGGTAGAGGAAAAGTTTTTCCTTCTTAACACAGACTACAAAGTTGTTTTCAGTCTTCTGTACCTTTTAAAAAGTTAGTACAACATTTTATACAAAACAAGAAAACTGAAAAAACAATAAGTGAAGGATAATGCATTAGTCTAGATTTATTTCACTATGCATCATTCTTGTAGGTAACTGAATTCTTCTTCCATTTTCTTCTTCTTTTCTAGCAAGCTTGGGATTAATTGATGAGCAATGGTGAAAAATAATACCTAGGATGATGGAATTAACAACATATTTTAAGATGTAGGAAAAATAAAATCATAAGATCCTATAATATATCCTTGATTTATAAAAGGATTCTATTATAGACCCACGTAGTATTAATAGTTGTAAGATAGAATGTTTTATTTTATTTAAAAGTAATAAGTAAATTTTCTCTTCTTTGTTTGACGATCTCTAGGAAACAATGTAAGTCATACAATGTCAAACTTTCTAAATAGAACTACTCAAAAAAGAGAATAAAAAACTAAAATAGTTTCCTTTGTACTCCGATAGTATGCTGAAGGTTAATGGTTAATTTGGACAGTTAGACATAGAGTTCCACCCCTCTCCAACACACACACATTAAACCTACCTGCCTCTTTTTCTACTACCGTGATAGGTTTTCCGCCTGTCACAGGACGTTTCTGATGAATGCAGGCAGGACTCAGAAAGTTGTTCCCTCAGGTTTCTGTTCTAAAATATTTTCGTTACCAGTTTTTTCTTCCCTTCCTTCCAAGCTTTACCTTCAGAGACCCTCTATGTAAAAAGTAACTAAAATAACTAAAACCCTGGAGGATCAAAGTGTTGTATTTAGGCTGGATTAACTGGTTAACTGGATTAAGCCAAAAATATATTTCCCTTCAATAATTTTCGTTGTAAAGATTCCTGTTTTTCTGGTTTAGAATAGCATGATGAACACAAAGCGATTTTAGGGATGGTGTATGTTTTGCTTCTTTGTGTTTTTAAACACAATACCTTACATATAATTAATGCTCAGCAAATACTTTTACTTAATGTGTTTATCACTTGAATATTCCCTAACAGTTTAAAATTATTGTTTTATTCCTTGTATTGGTATATAACTTAAATTTTTTTTTCCCAGGTAGTATAGTAATTTAGCCCTCTTTTTTAAACAAAGGCTTTGATTTAGTTTATCTAGTGTGGTAGTTCTCTCAGTGCAGTCTGGGGTTTGAGACACTTTTAAGGGTTCAACCAGGTCTTCCCTTTACCACTCAGCATTTTTTGTGAGGCTGGATTTTCTTCAACAGAACATGTAGTGTAACAGATTGAATGCAGAAGCTGGTAAGAGAATACAGCTGTCTTTATTAACACATTAATGAGATTTGCAAAAATGTAAAACAACCACTCTTCTCTGAATTTTTTGTTTTTAGAAATAGTTATTTTTTATAAAAATATTGAATATATAGTGCTTTTATTATTGTCATTTTGAAGTAAATTAATATATATTTAAAAAGATTTCCAGCAAGGAAAAAAATCAGACAACTCCATTAAAAAGTGGGCAAAAGACATGAAAAGAAACTTTTCGAAAGAAGATAGACTAATGCCAACAAACGTATGAAAAAATGCTCAACATCTCTATTCATCAGGGAAATGCAAATCAAAATGACAATGAGATATCATCTAACTCCAGTGAGAATGGTTTTTATCAAAAAGTCCGAAAAGAACAAAATGGTGGCGTGGATGTGGTGATACAGAACACTCATATGTTGCTGGTGGGACTGAAAACTAGTACAACCTCTATGGAAAGTAGCGTGGAGATACCTCAAAGAACTAAAAGTAGAACAACCATTTGATCGAGCAATCTCACTACTGGATATTTACCCAAAGGAAAAAAAAGACATTTTCTAAAAAAGACACCTGCACCCAAATGTTTATAGCAGCACAGTTCACAATTGCAAAGATGTGGAAACAACCCAAGTGTCCATAATATATGAGTGGATTAATAAAATGTGGTATAGGTATACCATGGAATACTACTCAGCCATTAAAAATGGTGAACTAATAATACCTGTTAAATTAACCTGGATGTAACTGGAGACCATTCTTCTAAGTTAAGTATCACAAGAATGGAAAAACAAGCACTTCATGTATTCACCATTAAATTGGAACTAATCAATCAAAAAAAAAAAAAAGTTTGGGGTGTGCTGGTCTCCACAGGCTGGCAGAGCAGGAGAAGCTTAGGTTTCAGCCTCCTTCCTCCTGGGTTGGTCTTGGGTAAATGAGCTCAGTTCTAGGCACTGCAGGAGCCTAATAGTAGCAGCTCCTACATGTTTACTGTTAGAAATAATAAAATACTGCCTCTCTGTGCTTTGAAAGCACTACCCCCTACAAAAATAAATAAATAAATAAAGATTTCCAGGTTTGGGGTTTGTGGACTCGTGGGTAAAGAGTCTACCCTTAAAGGTTAATCAGCCACACACCTTTTTTGGGTCAGATTTGGGGTTTCTTCAGCATTACAACTGAATTCCTTTCAGTTGATTTGCCTTTTGACTAGAGCTAGTTACCAAAGCAAAGGTGATAAGCCTTTGAACTAATTTGCCCCTTGCTTCTAGGCTTGCCCCTGTGTGTTTCTTATTTTGTGGGTTACCTTTTGGCAAGTCTAAGAAGCAAAGCCTGGAGGGTTTTGGGAGGAGTCTGGGGGTTTTAGGTATATCCTAATCTCTATTGCATCTCCTACCGTGGTTTCTCACTCACTGCTTTTCCCATTCAATGTTTAAGATTACCCGACTTTCAACTATACAGGATTGCTGATTGCTGCCAAAAGGGCCCTCATAAGCAAAATGCAACATGGAAATAGCTTTATTACATTTTATGGGAAAAATAAGTAATAGATTTCACAACCTTATTGAATAGAAAAAAGTAAATCAGGAAATTGCTATTTCTTTTGTTAGATTGCATTGTTAGTATGTGTTTTTTGGGAAGTTATACAAGGGATGTCTTTCTATTCTTTGATTTCTTTTATTGTAGTGTTTTAGAGATGGTGAAGTGTATTCCCTGTTAAAATATTTCATCATCAAAACAAATACTCCTTTGAGATAGGTGGTATTATCATCCATCTTTTACAGATAAGGAAATTGAGTCTCAGAAAAAGTTCATTTTATCCACTGGAATACTTACTGGGTGTCAGATACTGTATATTCATTTTATAAAATATGATGCCTTGGTCTTCCCTCACTTCAGCCTTAGCCTTTGTATCTCAAAATTACATGCTGTCTTCTACTTGGGCTAGATAATTCAGGTTAGCCTCGTAGCCTCAACCACTGTTAGAAATGCTGGTTCTTAGAACATTTGGCCTATTCTGCACATTACTGCACTCTGGAAGGTTTTTAGTGCTAGGATAACCTAACCCAGCTGTCCATGGGTTGCTAGAGAGTTATTCAAGAGTTTGGAATTGATAAGTGACACAATGAATGCATTATTTCCGGAAATTGTTAATTTGGTGGCTCTCTATCGAATGGATAAAAGCAAAGAGATCTGGATGTTGAGAGACTGAGTAAAGATAGTTCCTGAATTAAGATGGTTCAACTTAAGATTTTTTGACTTTTACTGTGGTGAATGCCATACGCATTCAGTAGAAACTGTGCTTTGAATTTTGATCTTTTCCTGGGCTAGTGATATGTGGGTAGAATGCTATCAAACAGCATCATATGCTACAGAGAAATCTTTCATGAAAGGAAGAGTCAATTAATTGATGCCACAAACTTCATTGTTATCTTATTTTAAGACATTGCCACAGCCACCCCAACCCTTAGCAACCACCACCCTGATTAGTCAGAAGCTATCAACATTGAGGTAAGACTTTCCACCAACAAAAAGATCACTGAAGGCTCAGATTGTTAGCATTTTTTAGCAATAAAGTATTTTTTAACTAAGATATGTACATCGTTTTTGAAACATAGTGCTATTGCACACTTAATAGTACAGTATAGTATAAACATAACTTTTATTGCACTGGAAAACCAAAAATTTTGGGTGACTTGCTTTATTGTGATATTCACTTTATTGTGGTGGTCTGGAACAGAGCCCATAATATCTCCAGGGTATCCCCCCTGTACTGAATTAGAGGTAAGTTTAAGTAAGTATCCAGATGCCAGTTTTCAGTAGTAAAAGAGGAGGGACTAGAGCTTAGTTGAGATATCAGGGGTTGGAGGTGAATACTTGATGATTTTATTGGCTGCTACTGAGAACTGATAGCTGAGACTATGGAATTTATTAGATTTGTCTTTTAGGGAACAGTTTGTGTAGGGCTAAGGTCTAAACTTTTTGGAAAACCTATTTTTACTTTATTTAAGGAGGAGAAGATATGGAGAAGCTATAGAGTTAAAAAGAAACAGGTGAGTACGCCAGACTGTTGGTGTGCAGAAAATTACTGAGCAGGATATTTCAAGAAGTGGGGTTAAAATAATTGTAAAATAAGTAAGGAAAATGAAGAAAAGATAATTGGCTATTGGGAGGGTTTTTGGGATCTTCAGGTAGATACTTTGGTATCTACTGCAGAGCACTGTGCAGTAGATAATGCTGTAGCTGTCTTGCTGTGCTCAGTTCAGTTTTGAGTGACAAAGTGGGTAGCAATAACTAGAGCAAATTGTTTGCAGCCTGGATCAGGTGTGCAGGGGTTTTAGCTGGATGAATAGGAGGTGAAGCAAAGAGGTATTCCTTATGCCTTGTGTAGAAGAAAGATTCCTTTTGTATAGAGGCTTTTAAATGACTGTGCTGATTTAGATTGATTTATAGATTTAAGCAGTCTGCTGAAGCATAGCCTTTCTACTTATTAATATTACATTAAAGATTTTGGGGTTAACAAAAATGTTAAAATTCTAAAAAGTTGAATTATCATGATTCTATGACAAACAATATTTGAGATGTTTTATCTGAATCAATATCTGTGAAGTAGATTTTGATATCATTGGGAGTTTTTATTTAAACCATCAAGCAGCTTTATTAAAATGAAATTTGTATTAAGATTATTGACTATTACTTTTTTTCAGGAATTTACTTGTTTTGAATTAACTCAGAAGAATTTCATCCTCAGTGTTGAACTTCAACCCAACTGCTTTATTCATTATGTTGTACTTGAAAGTTTCTAGAAAATATTTGGATATAGTAGGTTGTTTACCAAAGTATTTAATTCCTAATTCCAGATGAAGTTTCATAATTCTACATTTCAATTATGACAATTTTTTTTTTTTTTTTTTTTTTTGAGACAGAGTCTCACTCTCTTGCCTGGGGCGAGTACCGTGGTGTCAGCCTAGCTCACAGCAACCTCAAACTCCTGGGCTCGAGCAATCCTACTGTCTCAGCCACCCGAGTAGCTGGGACTACAGGCATGCGCCACCATGCCCGGCTACTTTTTTCTATATATATTTTTAGCTGTCCGATTAATTTCTTTCCGTTTTTGGTAGAGACGGGGTCTCACTCTTGCTCAGGCTGGTCTCGAACTCGAGCTCAGAACGATCCACCCGCCTCGGCCTCCCAGAGTGCTAGGATTCCAGGCGTGAGCCACCGCGCCCGGCCTACTTTTTATTTTTTTGAGGCAGTCTCCCTCTGTCGCGACGGCTAGAGTATCCTGGTGTCAGCCTAGCTCACAGCAACCTCAAACTCCTGGGCTCAGGTGATCCTCCTGCCTCAGCCTCCTGAGTAGCTGGGACTGTAGGTGCATATCACCATGCTGGGCTAATACTTTCTGCTTTTTTGATTGAGACTCTACCTCTGGTACCAGGGAGAGCATGTGATGTAGGCCTAAACTTGCCACAGTCCCTTAGCAAGCACTCCCTTAGTGATTGGCTTAGGGAAGGGCATATGACTTTGGCTAAGCAAATCAACTTGAATGAGAGCTGATCTTATTATCATTGTTCTGAACTTGAATCTTGGAAGTTGGTTGAAGCTATTACAATCATTCTCATTCTTGTATCCTTTTGGAGGATACAATCAACATAGAGGAAGTAAAAGCCTGGGAAAAGAGAGAGAAAAACTAGATTCACATGACATTGTTTGAATCATGCATGTAGTTATTTCTGTAAATGAGTTAATAAATATCGTTTTGCGTAAGCCAGTTCGAGTTGGGTTTTCTGTTATTTACGGTTGAAAAAGTTGTGGCTGGCTGGTGTTTACAACTAATTGATCACAACCAGTTACTGATTCCTTTGTTCTTTCTCCATTTCTACTGCTTCACTTGACTGGCCTATAAAAAAGAAAATTAACACCTGTAATCCTAGCACTCTGGGAGGCCATGGCAGGAGGATTGCTTGAGGTCAGGAGTTTGAGACCAGCCTGAGTAAGAGTGAGACCACATCTCTACTAAAAATAGAAAAAATTAGCTGGGCATGATGGCACCCACCTGTAGTCCCAGCTACTCTGGAGGCTGAGGCAGGAGGATTGCTTGAGCCCAAGAGTTTGAGGTTGCTGTGAGCTAGGCCGACAGTATGGTATTCAAGCTCAGGCAACAGAGCAAGACTGTCTCACAAAAAAAAAAAAAAAAATTGAAAAATAAAAAAAAGAGTCATGGCCAATACATAGTATTCCAATTGAGGATTGATCAGTATGGAATTAGGGTAAAACCACCATCTCTTTGATTTTAGCCTCAGATTCTGTCATTTTGACACTGTATTACAAACTTACATCAGTTCCTGCTTATTGCTTCCTGGCCTTTTGGCTAATATCAAGTGTATCGGTTCTTACCATTTTAAAATCCCTCAGTGGCTTTTCATTGCTCTTAGGATAAGGACAAATTTCCTTGACATGGTCTACAGGGTGTTTTATTGTTTGACTCCTGCCTATCTCTGTTGTCTTATCTCTTACTATATAACTCCTTGCTTCTGTTTTTATAGTCATGATGGTTTCTTTTTGGTTTCTCATATTTACTCTGTTCCCTCCTGCCGTAGGTCTTTTACACACGTTGTTTCTTCTGCATGGAACCCTCCCTTCCTTCTCCTGTTTGCCTGGTTAACTCCAGTCCTTTCCTCAGATAACAACTTAATCATCACTTTTTAGGGAAGCCAGTTTTGATTATGCTAACTATAATTCCAGATTCATAGCACTTATCATTGTCATTTTATGTCTTTTTATGTGAGTGTTTGTCCCTATTTCTAGAGTATAAGCTTTGTGAGTGCAACAACTAAGTATTAGTTTTTGTTCATTATTGTATTCCTACCTGGCATATAAGTATAGTTGTCCCTAAGTATCTGCAGGGGGATTGGTTCCAGGACCTCCATTGATCCCAAAATCAGAGGATGCTCAAGTCCTTTATATAAAATAGCATAGTATTTGCACATAACCTATGTGCATGCTCCCTCATACTTTTAAATCATGTCTATAATACTTATAATAACTAATATAATGTAAATACTTTGTAAATAGTTATACTGTATTTTTTAAGTTTGCATTATTTTTTATTGTTACATTATTATTATTTTTTTCCGTGAATATATTCGATCCATGGTCATGGATGTGAAACTCACTGGTATGGAGGGCTGATTGTGTACTTTTTAAATGAATGACTAACCTTTTTTGACTCAGGTGTTTTGGTAACCAAAACTGGTAAGCAATACATCTCAATTTATATTTTTGTGAATTTTGTCTTTTGGGCAAATACAAACTATTATTTTATCATTCATTTTCTTGTTGAGATCTTTTAAAGCCTCATTCTGTTAGGTAACATGCATTGCGCTATCTACTCATATATAAACTTAATCTGCACACAGTATGGCAGATTTAATTCAAATCATTGCTGTAAATATTGTCCTTTGTTAAGTCATACAAGGTATTGGAATGCCCTTCTTATACCTTAACCATAGCCCTATTTGTATCTTCAATCACTGTTGTTATCCATTGTACTGCATCCAAACTCTGGTGAGTGGGAGTAGAGGGTGGGGCAGGAGAGGGAATAGTATTCTTACTTTTTATTCTACACACTTAATATGTTTGAATTATTTTCAATAAACATACTTTATTTTTTAAAGAAGTGCTAATGAAAAGAAAACATTTTTCCATTAAGGATTAATGTATGTTTCTTCCATGGTAGGTCATTTTGTAACCCCCCAGCTAGATGTGATTGCTTTTTTTTAAACTCCTAACCTAGAGATTCTTAAGAATTTGATGTACTGTCTTATCTCCCCAGAAATTGATTATGCACAAAATTTTGCAAAATTTTTTATTTCTGTGGTGCTCCCAACACTTTATCAAGAACCTCTGGTGTAGCACTTTTAATTTTTATTATTATAGCAACCATCTCCTCTTTTATAAGATATTGATGTATTTACCATAATCCCCCAATAGATAACTTCTTGAGTTAGGGCCTTTTTTCATAGCCTATTCAGTGTTAGGATTCGTGCTTTGCATTAGATAGAAAACAAGCGTATCATTTTTAAAATTCTTAATTGTTTATATTATAATATATTTTATTGTCCTCAGAAAATCTTGATTGTGCTCACTCACTTGGAGAATTGTTTTGGCTTTAAGGAATTCATTTAGATTTCTCCTAATTTCAGGGAATTAAAGTGCTAATTCTTTGATAAGCTACCTTCAGAGAATGAAGTTTTTTGTATAAGTTAGGAGATGGGCAGAGTAAACTGGCTTAATTACCCTAGCCTTATTCTTGGAATTAGCTAGAGCAGCCTCTTCCAGGACCTAGATTTTCCCTGTTCAAGTCCTAGTCTCCTTGGAAGTCCACTTCCTTCAAGACTGAGTCCCAAACTTTCCCCTTCTCTGTTCGCTTGTTCACTGTTAAGATTCCCAAATGTATAATCCTTTTTTAAAAGACATCTTACATTTTTGGTTGATTTTAAAAATAAAAGCTATGTGTATCCATATTTTCTGTTTTTAAAATCCTTTTCTCTTTTTCTAAAGAGTGCTCATTATCAGAAGGCAATATTCTTCTTAAAATCAAAGTTAGAATCTTTCAGAAATTAGGTGAGATTTATCTTCTAAAGTCTTTTAAGATTCTATGATCTTCCAGTATTTTGTCTATAATGTTTTAGACGCTGGTGATCAGATGTTATTAATAATGAGGTTTGTGTGGTTGTAATGTGCCCTTTTCAAAAATAAGACTGGTTTTTAATAGTAACAACTGGACTGATTCTGAAAAAGATATTTAGTTTTCTAACACCAAAACATTTTTAAAAAAATTTGAGGCACAAAAGGAAGATGAAGTTTGAAATTTCATCTGCTTAATGTTTATATATAAACATTTTAATAAGTTAATTTTTCTAAAATTTCATAGTTAAATATCTAAATTTTATTAAATCAAATTTTAGTCATTTAGTCTTTCAATTTTATATGGTTTATTGCTTATGACTTAAAGTTTCTATTTGTATGATTTGTCTTATAATGCCAAAGTAGATATCATCATTCTCTGCTTTTCTAATCCTGTTACAATCAATTTCCGTAATGGAATCAACAGCTGACGGATACTAAGGTGCTATACAGCAATTTTAAAAATTGCCCTTTCTCCTCAAAAGGTTTCGTATGTTTTTAAGATGATGAACATTAAATTAAAATTAATTTTCTAATACCTCTTTGACATAGTTGGAAATTCTTGAGGGATCACAAAATCAGGGTTGAAATTACTGGATTGTTATTTATAGTTAAGGATCCACTTTGAACCCTTTAAGCTCTATTCACTTGCAATTAGAATTCTAAAATCATATTCTTCCATTTCAGTATGCCATTAGTGACAAAAAGACTTAAATAATTGTTTATGAAATGAAATAGAACATAAACTAAAACTTTAAAGTCAGTGGAATGATTTAAATGCCTGATTTCTTGAGAAATTTCTGAGAGGAAAAAAGTGACAGAGGAGGGTGGGAGAGGAAGGGCAAGAAAAAAAGTGACGAATCAGACTTTACTGAACCAATGATCCTGTGTCATCTAAATAATTTTTCCACTGACAAACTCTTGTAAGTTTTAAGTATATATGCAAAATTAATGTTTTTTTATAGCTAGAATGTTATCTTAACTAACTTCATTTTTATACACAATACTTATTTGGGGTATAAATTTTCACTGTTTGAAATGGTTCTATTAATTTTTTTAATCTGCCCCCTCGCTCTCCCTCCCGGCGCCTTTTTAAAGACAGAGTCTTGCTCTGTTGCCTGGGGTAGAGTGTAGTGGTATCATCACAGCTCACTGCAACCTCAAACTTCTGGATTCAAGTGATCTTCCTGCCTCAGCTTCTGGAGCAGCTGGGACTACAGGCGTGCCACCACACCCAGCTTATTTTTAAATTTTTTGTAGAGATATGGGGTCTTGCTATTGCCCAGACTGGTCTCAAGCTCCTGGCCTTAAGCTATCCTCCTGCCTCTGCCTGCCAAAGTGCTAGGATTACAGGAGTGAGCCGCCATGCCTGGCCTGTATTTCCCTTTTATGTTAAGTTGATCATATCTGGTTTTGGTGTTGCCAACTTCTTGGCTAAGAATGCTAACTAATTAATACATTTTAATGATGGGAAAGAAAATAAAGGTTGACTTTATAATTTGATTTCTTGGATTATTTCATTGTATATATACCTTGAATTTATGGGATCTGGGAAGATCTAGAATTGAACTATTCAGCGTATTCCTCATGTTCACTTTTATATTTTACTTACTAGCTACTCTTTTTTTTTTTTTTTGAGACAAGGTCTTGTTCTGTTGCCCAGGCTGGAGCACAGTGGTGTCATCATAGCTCACTGCAACCTCAAACTCCTGAGCTCAAGGGATCCTTATGCTCCAGCCTCTTGAGTAGCTGGGATTACAGGTGTGCACCGCAACGCCGGGCTAATTTTTCTTTTTTTTTGTAGAGACAGGTCTTGCTCTTTTTCTTGCTCAAGCTAGTCCCTGGCCTCAAGTAGTATTCCTGCCTCAGCCTCCCAAAGTGCTAAATTACAAGTGTGAGCCACCACGCCCAGCCCTCATTTTTTTTTTAAAGGTCTTTTTTAGAAATTATAATACTGGGATGCATGCAGAATGAAATGTTTTTTTCTTAATGGAAATGATATAAGATACCATTTATACAATTAATGGTATATGTTAATTTTTCATATGTTCGTAGTTTTGAATTAGATATTTGTTTTATTCTGTTAGGTTAGTAGTGTATAATTTAACAGTGTCGATAAGTTGTAGGGGTGTGTGTTGCTTATATGAGAGTTTAAAACTCTTTTTGTGCATTTTAGCTAGTTTAGAAATGCTTTTTAAAAAAGATGAAAATATGGCACAATACCTTTGACTGCCACATTCCAGAAGGTATATTTTTATAAAGCTAAAATTTCATCATGAGAAATTTTACTGTAATGAAGATCTTATATAGTCATGTGCCACATAAAAACATTTTGCTTAACAACAGACCGCATATATGGCTGTGGTCATCCCATAAGCTTATAATGGAGCTGAAAAATTCCTGTCACATAGTGATTTGTGTTAAAGTTGCCTACAGTATTCAGTATAGTAACACGCTGTACAGGTTTGTCGCCTAGAAGCAACAGGCTATGCCATATAGGCTAGGTGTGTTGTAGACTACACCATCTAGATTTGTGTAAATGCTGTACACTCCATGATGCTCTCACAATTATGAAATTCGTGTAATGATGCATTTCTCAGAATTTATCCCTGTCATTAAGCGATATATGACTGTATAGCAAAATGATTTTTAAGTGCTCAGCTGCAAGCATGTAAATTCCAGTATGATAATAGAATTGGGATCAATTCTTAGAGTTCTTTAAGATGGGATTTAGCCTAGAGTTAAAAATGATTAAGATTTTTGAGTGGTTTCTGTTTGCCAGACTCTGAGCTATGTGCTTTACATGTATTATTTCATTTAATCTTCATTATGATCATATGAAATAAGTGCTATTGTTTAATAATAAAATGTTTATATAGTCACACAGTAAAAATACTATATATGAGTCTCACAGGGTGTGAATTGTGAATCTTAAAAATATTCTCTTTTCTTGGTACTGTTAAGTCCTTAATGCTAAACAAAAATTATGTATTTATCTGCTTACCATAAGCATTACACTGATTCTAGTTTAGGGACAAGCTGCTATTCAAATAATTGAGTAAAAGAGATTTAAATAGTCAGACCTCAGAACTAGGGGAATTTAGTTAAACACAAGATTCACTAGAGTCTCTTGTGGTAGTAATTCAGACATTTATGGCAATAACTTCTGAAATTGAAATATTTCTTCCTTTGTAATAATTCAGTCCAAATAATTTGGAAATGGAAAAGCAGGAAAGCTTGCTTTTTTCAGCCTGAGGCTAAGGAGGAATGTGAATATTGAGTTAGCTGTGTATTTTAGTATTTTAGATTTCCGGTATCTAGGTTTTGAACTTTTTTGCTTTATAACTAAAATGGTTTTTTACAAGCTTGTTTATTTTGTAAAAATTTATGCTGTTGGGTGTGCATGGGAATTCAAAAAACAAATTCATAGTTCGAATAAAGTTTAAAAGTGTTTTTTCGAATAATGTTTTATTCTAGCTGCATTTTAAAAGCCTGATGAATTATAAACATATTAGACTGTAAACTTCTGAAGACCAGAATTGTGACTTAGTCATCTTTGTTTTCCCCTAGAACCTTGCATACAGAGAAGGCCATGAGTAGTTATTTTTTGATTGAATTAATCTATGATGAAATACATCCAGCTAATTTTCTGTTCTTTTTCAGTTAGTTGATAAAAAGCCAGAAAAATATAAACTGAAATTTATTTAAAATTTTGTTTTCTGAAAGAAATAATTACATTTATTTCAGAAATGTGAAGAAGAGGTAACAGTTAAAGGTTAATGTCACTTAGCATTTGAAAAGTCAAATTTACTACAATACATTATGAGGTGATTACTCATTTTTATGAAAGGATACTTTAAAAAATTATTTATCATTTACTGATTCATCATATTTCTTCAAGTAGTAAGTGCCTAATATTTATTAAATTTGGGTTTATTCAGGAATGAAACATTTATGTAAAGCGAATTACATGTGTATATCAAACGTAAAAATTGAGCTTGTTATAGGAGAAAAGATTAAATTAAGTATGTCTGCATTTAATTTAATGAACTCCACACTAATAGTGTCTTTATTTTGTAGGGAGGAAAACTGAGACATAACTTGCCGACTTGTCCGGAGTCACATGGTGAGTTTAGAGATCAAAATTAGATCCAACAATTGGTGAATCCCAAGTTTCACGTTTCAAAATTTGGTGTTACTTGAAGTGACTCATAAAATTGACTGATGTCATGTGTCAGTACTTAGGTGACAATTTACAGAAAGTCAACTCTGCAACTTGATGGGCGACAACCCTTTTCAACCAAAAAGTAAGTGTTGCTGACATGACCGATACTGGTATTTGTGGTATAACTTTGCTTCAGGAGAAATGATGGGGTAGAGGATGTTTTCTTAAAAACACAAACCCTTAAAATTGTTAAAGTAACAAATGCTCACATGAAAACAAATAATGTAAATAAAAAAGTGAGCGAAGTAGAAATATGAAGTGTTTTCTCTTCATTCCTAGAGGTAACTGCTATTATCAATTTGGCATACGTGATCACATATGTTTCTTCTATGCATAGACAAAAAATAAATTATTTCTAAGAAATTATAAAGCTATTATGTGTCTTTTAATTTTTTTTCTCAACAATATATCCTGGCTATGTTAACAATGGCAATGTCCTGTTAAAAAGAACAAGGAATATTATTATATAATGTGTTAGTTTGCTTGGGCTGCCATAACAAAGTATTACAGACTGGGTGGCTTACACAATGGAAATTGTGGAATTTTTCTTACAAGTCTTGAGGCTAGAAGTCCAAGATTAGTATGTCGTAGGGTTGGTTTCTTCTGAGGGCCATGAGGAAAGGGTTCCAGGCCTCTTTCCTTGGCCATCTTCTTGTATCTTCACATGGTATCCCCTCCTGCAGGTGTCTTTGTCCTAATCTCCTCTTCTATTAAGGACACCAGTCATATTGGATTAGGGCCCACCCTGGTAACCTCGTTTTAACTTAATTACCTCTAAAGACCCTGTCTCCAAAGACAGTCACAATTCTGTGGTAGTAAGTATATGTCATATATCTTCAACATATAAATTTTGGGGACTCGGGGGGGGCGGGGAACGGCAACATACGTAACCTAAACATCTGTACCCCCATAATATGCTGAAATAAAAAAAAAAGGAAAAAAAATTTTGGGGGAAACATAGTGCAGCCCATAAAAAATATGCCAACTGGATATAAATGATATTTTTATTATCAGTATACAATAGGTCTCCCTAATAGTTTAAAATTAGACATTGCCTGACTTCATCAAGTCCGTAGATTATCATATACTATGTGCCTACTGCCCATCTAATATGTAGGGGGAAATATACTCCCAATGAGCTCAGTTGGGCCTTGGGTATATAAAATTAAGACACATGAAATGGTAAGCTGTTTGAAATGTATGTTAAATATTTATTTGCCTGATATAGACTGTCAATGTAGTTTAGAATTTGAAGAAAAGTAAAATCTTATGGTTTGCTAAGGGAGTTATAGTTGAACCAAGAGTTAAGAGGGGCAGGAAATTAATATTTTGTTGGGTATCTGCTTGAAGGTAGGTACATTATATGGCATTTTTCTTGAAGCTATGTAATACTTTCATTAGGTAGATATCATACCCATATTATAGATGAGGAAAATAGATTCAAGTAATTTCTCCAGTGTCACATGATTAGCAACAGTGCAGTGAAGATTTGTACTGTTCAATTTGATATCAAGTACATGCTCTCTTTGCTCTAGACTGGAATGATACAGATTGTATAGGTAAGAAGGAAGGATATTCTATATGAAAGAAGCAGTATAGATATTAGCCCTTGAGATATACAATGAGGTTGGTGTTTCAAGTATTTAAAATATGCAAATACTAAGCTATGAATTGCCAGTGAAAATTAATATTTTTAATTATTTGACTTGAAGAAGTCTATCTAATTAGTAAAAGTACAGTTAGAGAAAAGAGGGGTCAGTTCGTGATGTTGATGACGTTTGGGAAAATGGGAAGGCCTTTTTTTTTTTTGGTTAGATGGACTACTAAACATATAAATAACATTAGACCAGGAAATGATTTGTGACATTTTTCAGGTGAGAAATGTCTAATTCGTCCTGATGAAATAAGCCCCACTTATTTTCCATATTTTATTCTAGCATCTCTTCCCTGCTTTGTCCTATGCCTGGCATTCTTGAATCTGGTTCAGTTTTTCTAGTTTATCTCCCAATGTTGCCTTGTATTCTTAGTTTATTTCTCTTTTGTTAATGCATTTTTTAAAAAGAAGATAATGGTTAGGTATAATGCTTTTTATAGAGATAATCATATTCCAGGTATATGACTGAAACTCACTTTGACTGGATTTGACTGTTCCGCATTTTCTGTCTACTGTAAATAACTAATGTCATCCATTACTTATCTAAATTTTACTAGTTTATGTCTTAGAGAGTAAGCTCTGAGTTTCCCATGTGTTACCATGTACTGAATACAAATATCAATTCAGAAATTGCTACTAGGATTATTAATGTAGAATATTATACTATATATTACAAAAAGTTTTTTCTGAAAATAAGGTTTACTTCTCTCCTTTTGAAAATTAGATAATTCAAAAATGGCAGAACTCTTTATGGAATGTGAAGAAGAAGAGCTGGAACCATGGCAAAAGAAAGTAAAAGAGGTTGAGGACGATGACGATGATGAGCCCATCTTTGTTGGAGAGATATCAAGTTCAAAACCGGCCATTTCAAGTGAGCATTTACTTTTAGTGAAGCCAGGTTTTATAAGATATTGTTTCTAATGAAAAACTTGTATACTGTTTTATAGGTACTTGACATCCTTGTTTCACTGTAAGGAGTTAGAGATGAGAGATTGGGTGGGAGGCCAGTAAGAACTTGACAATCAGTATAGGGATGTGACTGGGGACTTGAAGATGGAAGTAAGAGATTAAATATCAGATGTGAGAAAAGAAATGGACTAGTATTGGCTGGTGACAGTGGAGGTCTTCTGAGATTGGAAAGCATAATGTTTAGTGGAGCTAAGTAACAACCTATTTATATTTGTTCCCTTTTATTATTATTGTTCCTTTTCACTTAAACCCAGAAGCACAGAAAAGGAAGGATTTGGAATGTGTGCTTAAAATTTCAGAATATACTAAATGAGTTTGTGTTAGTCTCAGGTGGGAGATCTCACATCTAGGCCTCATTACGGTGTCAACTATACATGACTAAAATGTATAGGCAGTGAGTGATAGCACAGTCTCTGGCCTGTATACTGACAGAGGCTGTACCTTCTGACCCCATCCACCTTCCAGCAACTCCTGTTTATAGTCATAAAAGAGAAGGGCATCGTCTACAGCCACTGTACTTGGATGATATAGCAGTTAGCTCACTTAAATCCTTATTGCTTTTTAGCAGAACAATTTGGTACTTCTATGTATTATTAACTTTCAGTTAGAGTAATTGGACTTGACATTGTTATAATGTTAAACATGCTGATGTCCGCTCAGAAATGCGTGATAGAATGCAGAGAAATAATGTACAAATTTCAGGGAGAAAGAGAAAATAGATCCTTTTCCATTTCATTTACATGTTTGTTTTAAGCAAGGAGAATTTACCAAAGAATGTAATGTACCCAGCATACTAGTATGCTTTTACTTACCATGACAGTGCTTGAAAAGTGTGATTACACGACTACTTTAAAATTTTCTGAAAGCCTAGTAGTTCTCACTCCTGTTGCCTCTAAACTTGGAGTGACACTTTTATTCAGTTTTACCAGAGGGAGAATAATTTAACTGATTGAATTTTTAATACCATTTCCTGTGGCAGATTGTAATCTCTCTTGGAGCACTAAGTAAAATGCCTCTTGGATTATAAAATGAATTAGGAATGATGGCATGCATGTTGGTGATAGCGGAACATAATATTATCTTCTCTTAATTATCGTTTCCTAGTCATTGATTATTTTATACTGGATATTATCATATTGCAAAATTGTTATTCAAAATCTTATTGAGAACATGGCAGTTAAGATTCATATTGGATTTGTACTGATTGTAGATGACTGTTAACAATAGTAAACTAGAACAATGTATATTAGTTTAAAATAATTCTATTAAGAAGGGGATTGACCCCAGTAGAATTTTTCTGAACTGTTAAGATGAAGAATTAAAATGATTTTATTTTTGTTTTATGGATAATCCATAAAATATTTAACATATATAGAATATGAGTTAAATATGAACTGCCAGAAAGGAGGCAAAAACTTGTGCTTTTGTAGATTACAACCGCTAAAAAGTCCTACAGCAATAGTTCGTTGATGGTTTGAGTAAATATTTAATCTTGAATTTCTGAGTGAAAACAGTATCAAGTTGTTTCAGCAGGGTTTTCTCCAATAAGATTTCTGCAGGGGTTAATTATAGAGCACTGCATTGACATTATCAGAAAACCATTTTTTTGTGTGAACCTTTCCTTTATAGAATTACTTAATGGGATCTGGTTCTTTTCTACTATGAGGAGAAAAAAGGGAAATTTTTACAAGATTTGGTGGTTTTTTTGGGTACTTTTTTCCAAACCAGCAATTTTGGGCAAATCCTCACTCTTCCAAATTTTAGTTTAGTAAGCTAAAAGTGACAGAATTTAGATGTGTGTAAAAGTGAGAAACTTAAACTGATCCTCAAAGTCATGTCAGGCTCAGATTGACTTCTGGCGTAGTGGTAGATTTGAAACTACTTAACTAAAATACTCTGGTTAATTAACTGTTGGTTCATTTTAGTCTGAAATCTCCGATAGTTTCCCCTTCAGAATTTAAAAGTAATGGTAGATAATCCGATGAAATGGTCCATAATGAAACTTCAAGGCTTTTAGGAGCATGAATGGAATGTGGGAGTTGGGCAAGGCTTTGATTTTGAGTCATAGGAACCTCATTGTATGTACAACCTTGTCATCATTCAAAGAAACATCTATCCTTCAGTTATAGGTTGTATATAAATATATTTTTAGAAAATTTTTATTCTGTGGATTCTTTGCCATGCAGAATGTTTTTATTTATATATAGTCATATTCTATTACTTCTGGCTTTTAGATTTTGAGTTATAATGAGAAAGATGTTCTTATTCTATGAAATAATTAGTGCTGGTAATCTTGTTTCTTTAGTAAAGACGTATGTGTTTAAAATCAACTGTGTTCTTAAATCAGTGTTAAGTTATATACTCCTTCCAGGAATCTGTTTAATTGTTTTTGATTCATGATTTCTGTTATCTTAGTATATATTTCATTCAAACAATAAATTTTAAAATAAATATAATTTTTTGTAGATATTTTGAACAGAGTTAACCCCAGCTCATATTCAAGGGGACTCAAGAATGGTGCACTCAGTCGAGGTACAGTTTTATTGTACTATTTTCATTTTAAAGTGAAGTATTTTGATAAAATTGATTATATAGAAATATATTCAGTATATTATGATATTTTAAAATACAGGTATTACTGCTGCATTCAAGCCTACAAGTCAACCCTACATGAATCCAACATCAAATCCAGTGACTGCCTCGCCAGTAAACTTTCGTCCTGAATCTAGATCTTCAGATAGTTCTGTTATTGTTCAGCCTTTTTCTAAACCTGTAAGTGTTTCTGAAACTACACAGTCAGCTCAGGGATACATTGGATTTGATATATCAATATCAAGAATACCTCGTTAAAATTTTGGATTGTCATAAGTACTCCTCCAGTAGAAGCATAATCAGCCCCCAAAATGTCACCATCTTTATGATAGCTCAAGCAGTACTCAAAGTACTGCGGGAGCTACTTACCCAACCTGTTAATAAATTAGGTAATATGCTTAAATTGGTATAGTATTGAAAACTAAGCTATCAAAACACAAAAGTATATAATCAGTAATAAATATTGCATAATGGCAAAATACTTAAGATTGCAAACTGGGCCAGGAGTTCTCAATTAGAAAAATTATCAAGAGGCCATTGTAGTTTTTTATTCTGAAAACATTCCTTCATAGTTTAGGTATTTTAAAAAAACTTTAACAAAAAGTAATAGATATGGTGGTAGTTAATATTTATTGAGCTGCTAATATGTATAAGGCTTTGTGCTAAAACTATACATAATGTCATTTGATTCTTAAACATCCCTATGGAAGTAGTCACTTGTTATTATCCCCATTTTATCATTGAGGAAACTGAGGGTCATAGATGTTAAATGATTCACTCAAAATCACATAGCTGGCAGATGCTGAATCTGGATTCCAATACAGGCTAACCCATAGTTTATATGTATATATACACATACTCATATGTTGTATATAAATGTATACTTTCAAAAAAATGGAAGAAATTGCCTTAGTTCAGTAGTTCTCAAAGTATGGTCTGCAGTCCCCTGGTGTTCCCCAAGACTCTCTCAGGGCTTTGAGAGTCAATGCTGTTGTCATCTTAGTCAAAGACTATTTGCCATTTCAACTGTGTTGACATGTACACTGATGATGCCAAAGCAATGATAGGTAAATTACTGGTGCCTGAATGTGAATCAAGGTAGTACCGCCAAACTGTACTCATAGTTTTTGTGTTTGTCACCCACTGTGCATTCATAGTAAAAAATATCCACTTGTACTGAATTTCCTTGATGAAGTATTAAAATGTTATTAATTTTGTTAACTCTCTACCCTGAGTGTATGTCTTTTAAAATATTCTGTGTGATGAATTGGGTAGTATGCCTAAAGTGCTTATATGTCTGAAGTTTGATGATTGACTTGAGTAAAAGCACTTGTGTGATTGCATGATGGCAAAACTACCTACTTTTTTTAAAAAAAATATCGTACCATTTTTACTTGAACGAATGACTGACAAGTCATGGTGTATTAGTTATTTGTTTCTGTATATCAGTATTACCATATAACTTATATGGTTAAAACAACACTCACTTATTATCTCACAGTATTACAGTTTCTATGGGTCAGGAGTCACGTCATGGCTTAGCTGGATCCTCTGCTTGAGGGTCTCACAAGGCTGCATTCAAGATGGGGTCCCTGAAGTTGCCGTCTCATCTGAAACTCTAGTGGGGAAGTATCTACTTCTAAGTTCACGTGGTTGTTGGCAACATTCAGTTCCTTAAGCCAGTAAGCTGGCTGGAGTAAACTGGTTGGACTGAGAGTCTCAGTATTTTGCTGGCTTTTGGCTGGCTCCTTGCCAGGCGGGACTTCCAACTTGGCTGCTTGCTTCCTCAAAGCCACCAAAGGGGAGAGAGTCCTTAGCAAGATTTCCTTACAGTCTTAGGTAACATAATTATGTATGCAAAACCACGTATATCCTATCACATTTGCCATATGCTGTTGTTTAGAGGCAAGTCAGAGGTGCTATCCAATACTCAAAGGGAGGGAATCACACAGGATGTGGATACCAGGACCTGGGCATCATAGGAGCCACTTTAGAGTCTTCTGCCATACACAGTTACTTAATCTTGAGTGTTTGGCAAATATATCCTCAAAACTGAACAAAGTGAACCTGTCACTTAAAGGAAAACAACCAATAGTAATATTTTTTGTCAATGGTAAAATTTTAATTTTCAAGCAAAAATTAGGATTTGGGAAAACTTTTATCTGCCACCATGATCTTGACAGCGTCCTAATATTTCAAGAATTTTCTGATAGGTGGTAGTATTTATAAATAATGATTTTTTTATTTTATGTAATGAACTATATTAACATTTGGGAGATCTGCATGATTTGATGAAACCGTTGTTTTCCAAATAACCAATGTATATGTTACAAAATTATGCATTGGTAAAAGATCCATTTAAAATCTAAGATAGACCAGCGATTTTAATGGAACAGAGTACTAAAAGTTGAGGGATGTGGCTTTAGATTTCACACTACCACAAACCTTTAAGTAAATACCAATTGTTGAGTTTCAGTATAATATCAAGTAGTATATCAACAGTTATCTTAAAATGCTATTAAAATACTGCCTTTTTCATTTATATATTGTTATGAAGCCAGATTTTTTTTATATTCTTCAACCAAAACAACTTGTCCTAGCAGATTGAAAGGAGAAGCAGTAAGAGACTGTAGCAGTTTTCGATTTTCAAGAGATTTGCAAAGATGTAAAACAATGCCACTCTTCACTAATTTTTCTGTGTTTGCAAGTCATTTTTCATAAATATTTATATTTGTAATGGGTTTATTATTTAAAATGAATTAATAAATATTTAAAATTTTTCTGTTTTAATTTCTAGTATGGTAACTTGATAAATATAACCAACATAATCAAAAATTCTTTTTGGGTTTAATGATTTTTAGGTGTATAAAGGGGTCCTGAAGCCAAAGAGTTAGGGTACCACTGTCTTAGAAAAATAGTAGTAAATTTAAAAAAAAAGTTTGCTCTTTAGATCTACAGCCCCCAACCCCTGGGCCACAAGCCAGTACTAGTTGGTGGCCTGTTAGGAACTGGGCCACACAGCAGGAGATGAGCAGTGAGTGAGCCAGGGAAGCTTTATCTGTACTTACAGCCGCTTCCCATCATTCGTGTCACCGCCTGAGCTCTGCCTCCTGTCAGATCAGCGGTGGCATTCGATTCTGCATTACGGTGAGTCGTATAATGGTTTCATTATATATCACAGTGTAATAATGATAGAAATAAAGTGCCCAATAAATGTAGTGCACTTGAATCATCCTGAAACCATCCCTCACCCTGGTCCGTGGAAAAATTATCTTCCATGAAACCATTCCCTGGTGCCAAAAAGGTTGGGGACTGCTGCTTTAGACAATAAGGGAGACTGCTGAGTCTCTGTCTTGGATCCTGTAAGGTTCCACAGACTGTTTCTAATGTTGTAAAAAGTGTAACAGGTATTTCCGAAGATGGAAAGCTAGCTGGAATGTAAAAATTCTTTACTATTAGTTGGAATCAAATTAACCCGGTGGTTTTCTCATGCTTATTGTAAGCTATTTGGCATTTGAGGGACAAAAAATCTGGAAAACTTCATTGTTTGATAGTTTGATATATAAAAATCTTTCCAAAATTGAACTCAGAAAAAAATATAAAGCAAAGGGTGATATCTTTGGTGTTATAAAAGTTAGAAATTAGAGCTTTTTCTGACTGCGAATGTTTTGTTTCTGTGGTATAGTCTTTAAACCAAAGCACCTCAATTGGTGGTTCCTAATCCTGGGGGTCTTTTAAAAAAAAAGAGATTTTGCCAATTGGTGTCGGCGAGGCCTGGAAGTAATACCTGTTTAAAAACTCTCTAAGTGATTGTACTGTGTAGTCAAAGTTAAGAATGACAGAGGTATATTCTGGTATGAATTGGGAATCCTGTTTAAGGGACTTTTCTCTGAATTTTGGCAGCTATTAGTTTTAATAAATTTATAATTAATAGTTTTTTATTTTGTCATGTTTTGTGTGTTTTTTACTTTTTCATGGAATATCTTTGTATCACAATGTTTCTTTCATGTAGGCAGGGATGGATATATTACTATTATTGTTATTACTTATAAAGTCAGTGTAATATAGCTTAAGGGCCTGGGCTTTGTAATCAGTCAGACCTGGATTCTAATTCCAGCTCCGTCAGCAACAAGTGGAGCTGTATTGGGAGCCTTACTCAATCACACCTAACCTTAGTTTACTCATTTATAAAATGGGGAATAATATTAGGTCTTTATTAATATTGTTGTGATAACTACTTAATATAATGCATGTGCTGTGAAAAGCAAGTACATATAAAACATAAAATTGTGGCTATTATTTCAGGTTGAAAGGTAAGTAACTTGAAGCTCAGAAATGACTTGCCCAAGGTTACATAGTTAAATAAATGTGCAGGTCTTCTGAATCCCAGTCTAGTGCCTATTCTACCATTATTATTGTATTTATTCTCTCTGAACTGTTTTATAAGACATTAAAAATTCCCTGTTGGAAGATTATTTTACCTAGTTATTTATTGAATAACATGTTGCCTGCTCTCTGAAATTGTGGTACTTCATTAACCAGAGTTGTTGCTTAGGAAAGTATTTAACAGTATTAACTTTATTATACTTCTGATAAAGAACTATTTTGGAAAATGCAAGTTAATAATTGTTGTTTTTTCAAGTGCAAATATTTGGAGAAAATAGTAGGATTGTGTTGGGTTATAGTTAAGTCAAATGGCTTTATTGATTTTTTTTTTTTTCATACTGCATATTAAAGCTCAAATGCCTGTGTCTGTTAGGCTTCAGATTCTAGGGGTGCTTTGGGTTACTTCAATAACTTGTTTCCATAACTTAACAAACCCATGTCAATGGAAAAGTTAGTAACAAAGCAAACTTCTTAAAACCTAATTATTTCTTAATTTATAATCATAAAACAAAATCCTTGTGTTTCTATTATAAAATAGTATGTATTTTCAGAGAGAGTTTAGAAGAGAGAGAATACTACCTCCATCAGGACCATATTGTATATGCAGATACAATTTCTCTTTTTTCACTTATATTCTACTTGGAACGTGTCAGTTCTAAAAAAGCATGATGTTAATGATCCCGTGATAGTTTATCAATTTATTTTACCATTCCCGCATTGTTGGACATACAGGTTATAATCTTTTTTACTATTATAAATAATTCTCTCTTAAGCATTTTTATGTATTTCCTTATGATAAATTCCTGAAACTAGAATAATTAGATCAAAGATGAACCTTTTAAAGCCTTTGATAGCTACTGCCAAAATTTTTGCAGAAGAATTATACCAAAATATAACTTTTACTTTGCTTATAGTGAATGTTGTCATTAGTTTTTAATTTTAACTTTTTAATTCAAACTTATGTTACAATTGTAGAAAAAATAGTATGAAGAGTTCCCATATCCCCCTCACTCAGTTTCCCCTAATGTTAACATTTCATTTATCATAACCAGGTAATTAACATTAACTAAACTGTAGACCTTACTAGAATTTCACCAGTTTTTACATTAATGTCTTTTTTCTTTCCCAGGATCCTATTCAGGATCCCACCTTGTGGTTATTTATTTCTTCTTAAGTCTCCTTATATTTTTTACAGTTATTCATTCTTTCTTTGTCTTTCTTATTTATAGTAGACAGCATGGTCTCTAAAACAATACCAATTCAGTAGTTAAACATTTATTTGTATTTCTTTGACTAGTAAGTTTGAAAAAAGGTATTTTGTATGTGTTGTTTATTTGTATTTTACTTTCAAATTGTCTCAGTTTGTCCTTTGCCTACTTTTCTCTTAAAGCAACTTTTAATTTTTAAGCATATCTAATCTTAGAACTTTTGCTTGTTGTGTATTGTGACATATATTAATAGACTGGTCTAAAAGTCACTCTGAGAGCTTACTTTGCTCAGAGTGTCTTTTGTAAATAGTATTGGAGTACATTTTGTGTGTATCGGTATACTTAATATATAATAGTATTGGAGGATATATCCCTAAATAATATTGATCATACTTTTTATAATTATTTATGCTATATATATATGCTTACATATAAATTTATAATATTTTGTACTTGATCACATTATGATTCATCTCATACTTTTCACTCCTCTCTTAAGATCTTCCTTGTTAGCTTGGACCACCCTTCTTCCTGATAGAAGGGCTGAAACTGCCTTTGTGTCCCAAGGCCTTCAGGAGTGGGGCAGCTGGCCCAAATCACTGCTATAAACAACCTCTGTTCTAAATCATGTCTGCTTGACATTCTTACCTGTTCACCTTATTGGGCAGGTTAATTTCATATTTGCCTTATGAGACAGAAGATTTCCTCCAGCATGGCAAAGTGTGAGGGGGCCTGGGCCTGTTCTTTTTCTTTCTGACCTATGACTTATGCATTTCCAAAATTCATATCATATGATATAGTGATCCTTATCGTGATGCACACTACTGCAGATTGATTTCCAGCTTTATTTTGGATGTTGAGTTTTTAGAGGTATAGAAGCTTCTAATGTTCATGTCATGTCAATATATTTTCTCTTTTTCTCTTTGCTTTTGCCCGAAGAATTTTCCAAGTTCTATTATTTGCTCCTTGATGGCAATACTGCATGTTTAGAAGCCCTCTAAAGTTATTAATCTTACTGATATAAATTTAGTTTATCTTTCTTTTACCTTGAATAAGTTGGACTAGAATTTGCCCCCCATTTTAGTTTTTAGTCAGGAATAAACCAGCTCTTAAGTAATAGCTTGCTTTCAGTTTTAGTAGATGATAATTTTGACAAAGTAGTAATTATCTTGTGTTTTTTAATTTACTAAATTGAACCATTTTAACAATATCGATTCTGCCAATCCATGAGCATGGTATAGTTTTCCATCTGTTTACATCCTCTGCTATTTCCTTCCTTGTGTTTTGTAATTCTCCCTGTAGAGGTCTTTCACCTCCTTAGTTAAATATATTCCCAGGTATTTTTTTTTCCTTTGTTGCTATTGTGAAAGGTATTGAGTCTTTGATTTGGTTTTCAGTTTGACTGTTGTTGGCATATATGAATGCTACTGATTTGTGTACGTTGATTTTGTAACCTGAGACTTTGTTGAATTTATTTGTCAATTCTAGTAGTCTCTTGGCAGAATCTTTGGGGTTTTCTAGATATAAGATCTTATTGTCTGTTGGCTTGTGCTACAACTTCCAGGGAGAACTATGAAACACTAAGAAAAGAAATTGTAGAAGATGTAAACATATGGAAAAAATCTACCTTGCTCATGGATTGGTAGAATCAACATAGTTAAAATGTCCATACTACCTAAAGTGATCCACAGAATTAATGCCATCCCTATCAAAGTACCATCATCGTTCTTTACAGATCTAGAAAAATAATTCTACGCTTTGTATGGAACCGGAGAGGACCTAGTATAGCCAAAGCACTCTTAAGCAAAAAGAACAAACTGGGAGGTATCAGTCTACCAGACTTCAAGCTGTACTACCAGGCTATAGTAACTAAAACAATGTGGTACTGGCACAAGAACAGAGATAACAGACCTTCGAAACAGGACTGAGAATCCAGAGAAGAAACCATCCGCATATGGTAATCTAATCTTTGACAAAGCTATACCCTGGGGTAAAGAATCTCTTTTCAATAAACGATGCTGGGAAAACTGGATAGCTATATGCAGAAGATTGAAACTGGATCCCCACCTCTCTCCTCTCTTACAAAAATCAATTCAAGATGGATAACAGACTTAAACCTAAGGCAAGAAACCTTAAGAATCCTGGAAGAGGATGTAGGGAAGACCCTTTCAGACATCGGCCTAGGCAAAGAAATTTTGAAGAAGACCCCCAATGCAATCACAACAGCAACAAAAATAAATAAATGGCACCTGATCAAATTAAAAAGTTTTTGCATAGCCAAAGAAACTATCATTAGAGCAAATAGCCCACAGAATGGGAGAAAATATTTGCTCTCTACACATTTGATAAAGGGAAGAATCTATCTAGAACTTAAAAAAATCAACAAGAAGAAATCAAACAACCCCATCAATAAATGGGCAAAGGACATAAACAGAAACTTTTCAAAAGAAGACAGAATAATGGCCAGCAAACATAAAAAAATGCTCAACATCTCTAATCATTAGAGAAATGCAAATCAAAATCACAATGAGATATCACCTTAACCCAGTGAGATTGGCCTTTATCAAAAAATCCCAAAACAGCAAATGCTGGCAAGGATGTAGAGAGACAGGAACACTCTTACACTGCTGGTGGGACTGCAAGTCTCTGTGCAACCTTAGTGCAACCTCTGTGGAAAAGAATCTGGAGATACCTCAAAGAGCTAAAAATAGAAATACCATTCGATCCAGCAATAGCACTATTAGGTATCTACCTAAAAGAACAAAAGACATTTCTGTAATAAAGACATCTGCACCCGAATGTTTATGGCGCTCAATTCACTATTGCAAGGATGTGGAAACAACCCAAGTGCCCATCAATTCATGAGTGGATTAATAAAATTTTGTATATGTGTACAATGGAATATTACTAGCACCTCTTATATTATCTCAAATAGAACTTGAGCCCATCCTCCGAAGTGAGGTATCACAAGAATGGAAGAATAGGCTCCACGTGTACTCGCCATCAAATTGGCACTAACTGATCAACAATATGGTGCTCACACAGTAGTAATATTCTTCAGGGATTAGGGGGAATGGGGGTGGGTAAACTCACAACTAATGCATGCAGCGAGCATTGTAGGGGGGAAAAGGCATGCCTCAAATCATGCTTTGGGTGTGGCAAAGTCATAACATGTATCCAAATGTTTGTGCTCCCATAATATCCTAAAATAAATAAGTTTATCTTTTATGTAAATATAATGCTAAAATGCTTTAAAAATATATAAATGTATAAAGATTGAACATTTTAAAGCATGTAAACATTTTCTCTGAAATTAACTTATTTCTGAATAAATAGGCTTTTTATAGATTTAAAAAAAAAGATCATATCATCAGCAAAGAGCGATAGTTTGACCTCTTCTGCCCCCATTTGGATGCCCTCGATTTCTTTCTCTTGTCTGATTTCTTTGGCTAGGACTTCCAGCACTACGTTGAATAGAAGTGGTGATAGAGGGCAACCTTGTCTGGTTCCAGTTCTAAGTGGGGATGCTTTCAATTTCTGTACTACCCAAAGTGATCTACAGATTCAATGCAATCCCTATAAAAATACAAACATCATTTTGTGCAGATCTAGAAAAAATAATTTTATGCTCCGTATGGAACCAGGGAAGATCCCATACAGCAAAAGCAGCCTAAAGCAAAAAGAACAAATTGAGAGACATCAATTTACCAGATTTCAAGCTGTACTACAAAGCCATGGTAACTAAAACAGCATAATATTGACAAAAGAACAGAGACAGACCAATGGAACAGGACTGAGAACCCAGGTATAAAACCATCCTCATATGAGCATCTGATCTTTGACAAAACAGACAAAAACATACACTGGGGAAAGGAATCCCTATTCACCAATAAATGGTGCTGAGAAAATTGGATAGCTACATGTAGAAGACTGAAACAGTATCTGTAATCCTCTCACCTCTCAAAAACATCAACTCATGATGCATAACAGACTTAAACCTAAGGCATGAAACCATAAGAATCCTAGAAGAAAATGTTGGAAAAACTCTTATAGACATTGGCAAAGAATTTACGAAGAAGAACCCAAAGGCAATCATAGCAACAACAAAAATAAATTAATGGGACCTGATCAAACTAAAAAGCTTCCGCACAGCCAGGGAAACTATCATCAGAAAGGATTGACAACCTATAGAATGGGAGAAAATATTTGCATGCTATTCATCCAATAAAGGGTGGTAACTAGAATCTATATAGAACTCAGGAAAATCAGCAAGAAAAAATCAAACCACCCCATTATAAAGTGGGCAAAAGACATGAACAGAAACTTTTCAAAAGAAGATAGACTAATGGCCAATAAACAAATGTAAAAATGCTCTATATCTCTAATCATCAGACAAATGCAAATCAAAACTACAATGAGATATTACTTAACTCCAACGAAAACGGTTTTTATCAAAAAGTCCCAAAACAACAAATGTTGGCATGGATGTGGAGAGAGAGGAACACTCATACACTGTTGGTGGGACCTCAAACTAGTACAACCTCTATGGAAAGTAGTATGGAGATACCTCAAAGAACTTAAAGTAGAGCTACCGTTTGGCCCAGCAATCCCACTACTGGGTATCTACCCAAAGGAAAAAAAGACATTCTGTAAAAAAGACACCTGCACTAGAATGTTTGTAGCAGCACAATTCATAATTGCAAAGATGTGGAAATAACCCAAGTGCCCACCAATACCTCAGTGGATTAGTAAAATGTGGTGTATGTATACCATGGAGTACTACTCAGCCATAAAAAAATGGTGAACTACATGTTGTATTATCCTGGATGGAGCTGGAGCCCATTCTTCTAAGTGAAGTATCACAAAAATGGAAAAACAAGCACCACATGTACTCACCATTAAATTGGTACTAATCAGTCAACACTTATATGCACACATGGGAAGTAACATTCAGGGTATCAGGGTAGGTGGAGGGGGGAGGAGATGGGTAAATTCACACCAAACGGATGTGGTGTGTGCTATCTGGGGGATGGGCATGTTTGTAGCTCTGACTCCGGTGGTGCAAAGGCAAGTTACGTAACCAGAGCATTTGTACCCCTGTAATGCTCTGAACTAAAAAAACAATTATTGAATCAGCAAAGGTTATCCTTAGAATACTGACATATAATTAAGTTTACTTTATGAAAATTTGAGATAAATTCTCATATAATCATATGAAATTATGTATAGTATATACATTACATATAATGTAATTATATAAAATAATACATATAAATATATATTATAACTATGTTGAGTAAGTGTAATATTCTTCCTTTGAACTATTTTAACAGGGTTATATAATGAACTCATCACGAGTTGTATGTAATAAGTCTTCAGAGTTACTGTTTGACTTGACCCAAGATACAGGATTATCACATTACCAAGGGGGACCAACACTTTCTATAGCAGGTTGGTTTTAGTACTTTTTCATAAAAATTATAAAAAGAAACTTGATGAATATGCATATGAGATTGACTGTTTTGAAGCCCATACCCTTGTGTGAAGTTTTTCATATATCATGAGGTAAATTGGCACTAATAGTTCTTGAATGCTTTTCTTGGATGATTTTTGTGTAAAATCTTATTTAATAATAAAATATTTTATTTCTTTCAATTAAGTAGTTTAACCAGCTTTGAGCTTATTCTCACGTTGAGCTAATCATGGGCTGAAAAATCTTAAAATAATCACTATGAGTTAGAGAAGTCTTCGGGTACCCCAAATACTCTGTTAAAGAAGTATTAACTAGTTTCTATGACCACTAGTGTGAAAAAGCATATGGTTATAGTTGATTTCTTAATTGGGTTACTGTTTTTTATTCCAATAAATGATTTTAGTGTGATAGTTAAATGTGATTACAAAGTGCAGTTATAAAGTGGCTACAATAAAGAAATAGTGATTTTTACATGGTAAGTACTCAGTAAATGTCTATTGAAGAATTAATAAACTTTACCTGTGGAAGAAGATTTAAAGTTCTTTGAGTGTGTGCTATAACAAAGTTCTTCATCAACCTAAAATAAATTAGCGTATTATAAAAGAATTTTATCTAATTGAAAATTCCCTGTAATCAAGGCAATTATTTCATATTAGTGATTTGTATTCAAATATTTGACTGAATAGACATGATTTTTTGGAATTTTTAGATTTTTTACTAACAAGTCAGTGCACAGAATTTACCAAACCCTCCCCCAGTTATTCTTATAGTAATACTAGTGTTTAATCTGTTTTTCCATTTTAATGATACTTTGTTTGCTATTCATTTCTCTGGGTGTCACTTCCATACTTAGTAACAATTTAGTTCAGAAAATAGGTAAGAACCAAAAGAAACAGGGAGAAAAATATAGTTTTCTTAGGTCTGGTTTTACAAAGCACATAAGACTTCATTCATAGAAAAAGTCTGAATTCTTGAAACTTCTTGGGAGTAAGGACAAACAATGACCCCTACTCTCCCTCTAAGTTGTCTGCTACAAAGAGTAGGATTTTAACCTGGGCAGTAAGTAGGATGATTTGTAAGATGTAAGTTTGAACTTCCATTCTTAAGATTTTTGTAGTTTTCGTTAAGTCACTGAACCTCTATATACTTGGGTTTTCTCATATTGTTAAAATGGAAATTTTAATTTTTTTTGTATAATGCATTCATCCTCTATACCTGGAACCCACTATTTGGAGATACAATTGTAGTTCTTGCTCCACTTTACTCAGGGATTTTTCGATGCTTAAATAAGATAAGTGAAATGTGAAAATGCGTTATAAGCTTTATAAGACTTGACAAAAAACAGTTTTTATGATGATAATTATGAATGATATATGCTGTGTGTTCAGTAGTATGATTAAGAGACTACCATCTAGGGAGATTATGGAGATTTGGAGAAGACTGAATTTTAGCTTGATCTTGAATGAGAATAGGATTTCTACTGGCAGAGATAGAGCAGTTGAGGGGGAGAAGACTGAATTTTAGCTTGATCTTGAATGAGAATAGGATTTCTATTGGCAGAGATAGAGCAGTTGAGGGTAGGAAAAAGCACAAGCCAAACACAACAGAAATAAATAAAGGGTCAGAATTTAAAACTAACACAGAGTGATTTTATTTAACCTTGGGATTTCTTATGTTAAAAAATTCTTTCATTAAAACAGTCTTTTTCTATCATTCAGCTGGCTATATATTCAGTTGCTTAATTCAAAATACCAGCACTCATTGGTTTTAAAGTAACCTAAACATCTCACAAGAATGCTAATATGATTACACAGAATCTTCCCCATTTACCCACAGTGTTATCTATCAGTAATCAAGTACCTTGAAGATGGGGAAAAAAAATTTTTATGTTACCTCAAAGGATGAAACAGAGGAGCCAACTAGTATAATATTCTTATTTTCCTGGCATGTTTACTCTTACTAAAAAGCTGACAGGTGAATCTATTGGAATAATTTTTTTTCCCTCTACCATAAGTTAAGATATAAAATATTTTGTTAGTAATGATAATAGCTATCATGCATTACTGAGTGTTTTCTGTGGTACCGAATATTTTGTTTGGTGCTTTAAATACATTGTCTTATTTGATCTTCAAAACAGCTCTGTAAAATAAGATATTATAACTTAATTTACAAAAGAGGAAACTGAGGCTCAGAGAAATTCATTAAATAAGCTAAGAATACATAGCTAGTGACTGAGAAGGTCTGGATTTGAACTTGTCTGATTTAAAAAGCCTGGAATATTTCTAATATGTTTACTTTACCACTTTCAGTATACAGTTGGAAACATTAAAATATGCTGTACATTTTTAGAATCTTTTTTGCGAAGTATAGTTGTATGTTATTTTCAGAAAGGACTTTGCCTGGCCTGGTTATAGCCAGAATATCTCTACTTATCTTGATAATACATTAAATAAGGCTAAAATCCTTTAGCATTTAGATAATAGTTTTCAAATAGAAAAGTATTTTTAGGAATGAATGAATGATTAGTCTTTTATGTGAAAGTCTAATAAATAAAATGGAAAAGAGTTTCTCTGTCAGACATGCTCAATATATTCCCTAAAATGAAGCCATTAAGCTCTAGGGAACATAGTGTGAAAATCATTATACTAACTACTTCTATTATGTGCCCTTTCATATGAATGAATAAAATATTATTCGAGATTAGTTATTTCCACTTTTTACAAAGCATAAATGGGCTATATCACCTAAAGGCACGAGTAGACCACTCGTCAGTTTGTTAAGTGGCTAAAGAACTAACTTTCCTTCCAGTGTTTTAAATCGTAAGTAAAAAAGCATCTTAAGGCTTGCTCTAAATTTTTGAAACAAATAAAAATTTATTGTTGTTTTGTACTCAGTGCATTTATGTGTCTAAAGATAATTAATTTGTAGGAACTTAGTTCAGAGTATACTCTGTCTTCTTTTTTTGCTTGGACTATTTTGATCTGGCATCTTTTATAATAGTTGTTTATGTATTTCTTCATTTTAAACTGTATTTAGAATTTTCTTGCATAGAAAGATTATTTTATAAATTATTTGAATATATGTAGTCCATAATAAATGTATGTACAATTTCTTCATACCCCCTGAATTTGGATCACATCAAATTTTATCATTATTATCATTTGTATGATATGATAATTCTATATTACCTTTAATTTTGCTCCAGAGTGTTTTTACTTAGATGTAAGCACTATCCTAAAGTGTTTAAAAATATTCTTCTCACTATTTAAACCATTGCAGGTATGAATGAAAGTTCATTTTTATCAAAACGTCCTTCTACTTCTGAAGTAAATAGTGTTAATCCAAAAAAGCCTAAGCCCATTGAAAGTGTTTCTGGAACAAATTCCCTAGCTGTATGCCCTTCAGTCAAATCTCCTTCAGTGACATCTTCCCAGGCTGTGCCTCCAAAAGGTAAATATGAAAACTGCTGTACCAAAAGAAATTATAGTGTTTATGCATGAATTTTAGACATTGTTATAAATTTAAAAACTATCATTATTTGTTATTTAAGGTTGAAAAATGATGACTTTTGAATCAAAAATGTTCTGAATTTATTTTAGGTGCAAATTCCTCATCAAATCAATCTAAAAATGGAACACCTTTTCCAAGAGCTTGTCCTAAGTGCAATATTCATTTCAATCTTCTGGATCCTTTGAAAAATCACATGAAGGTAAAACTTTGAAAATTTAATTTTTAAAACGTTTACAAAGCCCTAAAAATATTGATGATTTATTTACAATAAATAACGGTTTATCCAGAAATCTTTTCATATTTGTATTTTCATGTAACTTAGGTAAAAATTTACATTCATAATGATTATTATATTTATGTAAGATTTTAAAATTCCTTCTGAATCATCGAATTTAAAAAATTAAGTTCATATACATTATAATATATGCTTATTCTAATTTTAAACAAAAATGCTATATAAATCAGAATATTTTATTTACATAATTATGCTGTTCTTCAGACTTCTTGTAAAACAGGCATTTTATCATGTGTTTAATCTTTCATATAACTTAAACATTCTGTTACCTTATTTTTACGTCCGTGTTAACACGTGCGTGTCACATTAAACAATGAAAATCTGAGTTTTAGATTTTAATTTTCAACAATCACACCTAAACTCCAGAGGGTGGAGCATTTCATATGAAATAATTGTTTTAACTCAGTCCAGAATATAGTTCATGTAATTGTTAAAATTTGCCCTTTTTATTGGTATAGAAGGCTCTTGAATTTAGGTTATAAGAAATTTTCAAAGTACTAATGAAGTATGAGGTTTAGGTAACACTTAAAATTTTTGCTAGATGTTACAGTACTCTATGTTTGTGTAAAGATAGTCTGTATTCTGTTTGCGTGCCGAATATAAATGGCAGGAAGGGGGAAAAGACAAAAGCAGTGTGTAGATTACATGAGGAAAAGAAGAAGGGTGTAATGGTAAAGAAGTAACTTAGGAAAAGATCTTGCTCACTGCTTCAGAGATTGACAAATTTTTATTGAAATTCAGCATTTTACAAAAAAGTAGAAAAAATAAGGGAGCTTTAAAAAATTTCAAATGCAATTTTTTATTCATGTACAAAACTGTATTTGGTATATCCCTACTTCCAGCTCCCCAAGTGTAGCCCCTGATAACTGTACTTTGTGCTTTGGTCTTGTATGAGAATTATCCTGTACAAGTTCTTTCAATTTGTTTTTTATGTCTTGCATTATAGATGGAGAGGGGAAAAATAGGCTATGTTCTTTAGTTATCTATTTAATTTTTTGAGTAGGTAAGACAGTCACATGATTCAAAATTAGAAATCCTGTAGAGGTATACAAGGGAAGAATCTTACCCCTGTCTCTTATTTACCTGGTTCCCAGCATGACTCAAAGAAAATTTTTTATTGGTTTGTTTTATATCCTCCCTGATTTTCTTTCTGGGTATACAGGTAAGCATTGAATGTTCTTATTTCCTCTCTATTTTGTATACAAATTGTAGCATATTATGTATACTTTTCTACCTGGAGAGACTGGCAACCATTCTCCAAAATGTGGCTTTTATATGTTATGGAAGTTTGTGATTATTTGTATTGGAAACAACTAGAAGTTCCTAGAACATTCAAGTAATAAAACACTGTAAATTGTTTAAAAATGAAGGTATCTCTACAATAGGTAATAATATGGGATGATCTGTAAGATGTACTGTTGAACTAAGTTGAATAAAATATGAACAATGTATGTGCTTATATCATAAAGAAATCTGAAAGAATAGTCACCAAATCTAGGAAGGGAACGTTTAAATCTTTGCGGACTTTTTACTTTCTGTTTTACACATTTTATGTATCAGCTAAAGTTTTAATATTAATTTTCATTTTGAAAAAATGTGACTTTTAGATTATTTGTCAATGATATTTTGCTTTTATTATAGATAAATGGAAGATGACTATAGCACAAAAATAATGTTTTCTTTCAGTGGCAAAATGTTTAAAAATCAGTCAAGTATCATACAATAATAACAATTTATCTAAGACTATGTCAGACACAGTACTAAGTTTTAAATACATTATTTTATTTAATCCTTAGAAAATTCTTTGAGATAGACATTTTTCTTGTTATATGGCCAATTAATTGGCATAACTAGAAATCAAACCTCAGTCTCTTTAATGGTAAAGTCCACGCTTTCACAAATATTTTTTCCCCCTTTTTGAAAAATATGTGGAGTATTTTCTTTAGTACTATGTGGACACTTGAAAATAGGTTTATTATTTCCCACTTAGGGTATGGAATTTAGTATTTATCAACCAAAGCTACCTTATTAATTACATTATTTAGATTTCTATATCTTCACTTATAATACATTTAGTCTACTTGATCTGTCCTGGATAGAGAAACACTACATCACAATTCCAATCTTTCATTACCAGTATTCTCTTGGATATATTGCAATTTTATTTGAATGTTGTTGCTGTTGTTTATGATATAGAAGAATCTAACTTTTATAACTGTATTGTGAATGCATCCTTTAGAATTTTGATGAAGTATCCTTTTCTTGTTCTTAATTTTTAGTGTCTTTTAGCCCAAATTCTACTTTGATGTTAGGCTGACAACTCTGTTTTTCTTCTTCTTCTTTTATGGTTTCCATTTGCCTGGTATGTTCTTTGTTTATCCTTTTATAGTCAACTCTTCTAAATCACTTCGTTTTAGGTGTGTCCTTTGCTCTTAGTAAAGTTGATTTTTCCTTCATGACACTATATGAAAAATCTCTTTTATTTTAGTAGTGGGTTTATATTCATCAATATGATAGATTTATTGGTCTTAGTTCTGTTGCAGTTTTTTTTTAAGCTTTTCACTGTATGGTTACTTTATATGTGTGTAGTTTGGGTCTTTAGTAAAGTTGTAGTTTTCTTCTACTGGTTATCTTTATCATTTTAATATTATATAGCTCCAGTAGTCTTTTATTGCTTTGGCCATTCTCTACTATCCTCTTCTGTAAGGATTGATTAAAATAGCATTAAACTTCCTATTCTTAACCCACCCTTTCTTGATTTTAGTCAAAATTGTCTGTTTATCTTTGTTTTAAAATGCTTATACCTGTATTACTTTATTTGGTGGCTCTAAATAATATTCCTTGATGCTAGCATATGTCAGGCAATCTGTGAACTTCCTTAACCTCATACTCATTGTTCTTTTACCCTCACCTAGTTTTTATTTGTTGGTTGTATTATTTTTCCATTGTCAGGGATTATAATGTCACATTCGGTTTTCTTAACCTTTTCTACACATTTGTTTTCATCTTTTTCTACAGTAAATTTATTTAATGTTCATCACTAGTCTGTTGTCATGGTTTCTTTGGTTTTCTCTTTGGCCGAAGTTCATGCTCTAGTTATTTCCTCAGGAAGGGTTTGGGAACAGCATTCTGTGAGTTCCTTCGTGTTCAAAGCAGTTTGACCCATTCTGGAAAGACTCTTTGGCCAGATATAAAGTAAATTAGGTCCCACTTTGAGGATCTTGTTGGTGTAGCTCCCATTTTCTAGTATTAAATGTTGCTATTGATGTATCTGGGACAAATCTGAATTATTTTTCCCCTTATAAGTGATTTGATCTTTTTGGCTGTTTACAAGATTTGAGTTTTGAAGACTGATAATTTTACAGTGATATAACTTGGTACTGGGAATTTTGGGTCTGTCTTCTCTGGCATATAGCATGTTCTTTCAACCTGTATATTTGTGTCTTCCTTTGTTTTAGCACAGTTTTCTTGAATTATATCTTTCAATATTTGTTCCATTCAATGACATCTCTAATATGAATTTGTCTGATCTTCTTTGCCTAGCGTATCTGTCATTTTCTTTTTAATTCTTTTTAACTCTTTAAATTTTTTTTACATGCTTTTCTCATTACTAGCCCCTGTGTCCTTTATTTTATTTTATTTCCAATGTCTGTTCACCGCTCTACTCCTTTCTAATTTATCTTTATCTCTTGGATTTATTTTTTCCTCTACTTTTTCTCTTGATTTTGCCAATCTTTCTTTTATGTCTTTTTATTGTCTCACTGTCTATTCTTGCTTTGTGGTCTTCCAAATAGAGACATTGGCTTCATTATGTTTTTGAAATTTGTGGCAAAAATTTTGGTTACTGTTTACATCTGCATCTGCTGCATGGCATCATATTTCTGGTGTTTCTGTTAGAATTTTACATTTTCATGTTATTTGCCTTCTTTTTTAATAAAGTCTTTTTGTTTAGGTGGGAGTTCCTATCATGTTGAGCAAGCTGGATTTTCTTGGGCCAGCTGTTTTATACAGGGTTCCTTTTAGGAGGAAGTTTAGGTTGCCAGGGTAGTCTCACAGCCTGCTAGCTGGTTTACACAACTCTTTGCTGGGCAGAAGGCTTCCTGCAAGTATGACTTGTGTGTGTGATTCCTTATGTAGCATTGCCTTTGCTGCTTCTCTGTACTGGACCCCGTCTGGATACTTCTGCTGTCAACCTTCTTGCCCCAGCTTCTGTACCTGTTTTTGCAAACAAAGGATATAGCTTTATGCTTCAGGGTATGTCTTTCAACTTTAGAATGTGTATTTTTACTGACGCTGTCTGAGATCTGTTACCATTGACTTCTCTGAGATCTGTTACTCTTGCCTTCTCTGATTTATTTGCAACTAAATGCCATCTGCCTAATGTTGGCAGCTTTGGCTAGTGCTTTCATACATTATGGAGTCTATGGATTTTATTTGGCTCTTAGTTTCATCGAAAATCAAATAGTAGAATTTAGTTGTTGTGGCTTTTGGGTGAATACCAGGAGGAAAAGGGAAAAATGTTGACTGATGTAGGACATTCATATGAGAAGTCCTATTTGACTATTTAAAAATAGCATCCCACCTCCTTTGCTCTGAAAAATCCTACCTAAATTTTTAGGGCACTTACAAAGCAACAGCACATAGTCTGTGTACTGGGAGGAGTGAAGATGAGAACCGTGTATAGATGGTGTCTGATGTTTGTCAAACTACAGTAGCTGGCTTTAAAGGTATGTATTTAATATTTGCAGAATGGCTAACCCAGGAAAATAAGGGATAAATGAAGGGGTTGCAGTGAAGGGCCAGTGCCAAAGGGGTACTAGTAGTAGCTGAATAAAAGGTGACCAGTTGATCTTGGACCGTAGCTCAGCCATGCCCTCCCATAGCTTATTCTGCCCTCCTGTAATGCTTTAAATCTAAGCTTAGTTTTCATAATAAAAAAAAAGAAAATAGAAGAACAGCAAGTAATTGGTCATCTATTATTAACTTAGAAAATTAAGATAGGATCAGATTTTAAAAATAAACACACAAACTTTGTTCACAGTGCCTTTTAACCAATGTTTCAGATCATTATAAAAGAGGTGAATAATAAACATTGATAACCCAGAATGGACAATAAGATGTAGTAAATTAGAGTGGAGGATTTAGTAATTTAGAAGAAAGTAATGTATCCTACAGAAAATATCCAAACTACAAATAAGCAACTTAAGAAATGAAAGCCAGATTTAATGTTTGGGACATAAGATTATCCACATTTCTAATTAGGGAAACTTTTCAGTATTAGTGGTTTTTGCACATTATAATTTTTCCCTGTTGTTGTTTGAGATCTTTCCTATAGGAAGGTTGCAGATAAGGGGAGAGTTTTTGCCTTATCAAAATGATGCCACTGATATACATCATTAGTCGTAAAACATAAATTTTGACTAACTTTTCTAATAGTACTGGTGAATTTACTCTAAACCATTCTTTTCTCCATTTATCTTTAAAATGAAAGCTAGTATTTTGGGGGAAGGAACTTGTAAAAGTCCTTAGAAATAGTCTGACTCTCCTAAGTTTGAGCTGTCGAATATATTATATATATCTCAAGAAGAATCTAGAAACATACATAGCAAAACCTTTCTCATCTCCCTCTTTTTGTTATAGTTTCATTTCAACTAATTTATTCTGAGTGGAAGAGTAAAAGGATCATATATTTGAGAACTAATGCATTTATCCTAATTTGGCTTATGGGTGCAACCTTAACTCCTAAACGCAAGTTAGTTTTGTCACTTTTTTATGGGTCCGTTTTATTCAGCTTTTCTGTTTTTCCCTCCCTTTGGGTCTATTTTAGATTTTTTTGGGAGGTGTTTTTCTTTTGTAGGTTTCAAAATTGACAAATGAAACTAAGTAAATATAATGTAAGCTTGACTGAAATGTTTTAGGTCTGTCTTGGATCGAAGGCCCAGATTTCCATGTCATACAGTATGTTTCATCAGTGATCTAATATTTCACATGTGGCAGGAGAGGAAGGGGATGTTGTTATCTTAGAAATAGAATAGAGTTGTGTTTAGGTTTTCAAACTTTCTTATGTTGCTACTAATTTAACAAATGAAACAGGAAGCATTTAAGTTATAAAAGAAATAGCTAGGTGGCTTGTTTAAAAAATATAGATTTGTGAGCCCTACCTCTAGACATTGTGGTTTAGTTGGTCTGAAGTAGGGCTCAGGAACTGGCATTTCAAATAAGCATTTCTGGCTTTTCTAATGCAGGTCTTCCTCAGATTGCCCACTGAGAAAACTGTCCTAGAGAAATCCTACAACTGAAAATTATGTATAATAAATAGTTGTATCATATTTTTTAAAAAGCTCATATATGAAAGTATTCCATCTTAGAACTAGTTTATGACGTCTTGATTCTATTCATGAGGAGGTAAATTTCCCCTTCTAATATTTAAGCATTATAGATTCCAAGATATAACTGTTGAAATTTTCAAGATGTAACTGATGCTTCTTTCTTTGTGTCTCATACATTTTCTAGTACCTTATTTATCTGTGGACTGGCAGGCTAGCTATGCTCAAAGTCCAGTTCCAACCAGGCTTTATGAAATTTTATATGTCACTTGATAAGTAAATGTACATCAAGGCATATAAAATTACATTTCCTTTCTGTATATCTTGACACAGATATGAAACGAATAGTTTTTGGTAAAGGAACAAATTTTTATTAGATATTTATATCTGGAAAGTTAAATTGCAAGAGAAAAGCTATTTGATCTATAGCTAACCTTTGGTTTTAGGGTTTTTTTCTGTTTATTAAGATAAATAAAATATATATATGCACCACAAATTTTTGGTGACTTTTTCCATATGTACATAACCAAGGATAGTTTTACGTTATCTGGCCTTAGCTATAAACACAGATTCACTTTTTGGTGCATATTTTTTTAAAGAATAAATAAGGCTTCTATTTTTTTCTCTTTCAGTATTGTTGTCCAGACATGATAAATAACTTCTTGGGACTGGCTAGAACAGAATTTTCAAGTACAGCAAATAAAAATACAACTATTGATTCAGAGAAAGGAAAATTGATCATGTTAGTTAATGACTTTTATTATGGAAAACATGAAGGAGATGTCCAGGAAGAACAGAAGACTCATACAACCTTTAAATGCTTCAGTTGCTTGAAAATTCTAAAAAATAATATTAGGTATGTAAATACTTATTTTTATTTCTGTTCGAAAATTGGAATGCTACAGGTATAAATGTTATATTTCTATCTTGCATTTTGCTATGCCATTCTACATAAGTGATTTTAACATTTTCTACTAAGAACAAAAGCAGATTTTCTTGTTGAAAAGCCTTTGTCCTTTCTTGTATTTTAGAGATTGACCCCTGTAACTACTTAGTTGTGTTTCTTTCACATAGCTTAAGAAAGGACAAAGTTTATTTTAACATAAGACAAAGTGAACTTTTCTCTATTTTAGCAGTGATATAAGAATTTTTATTAGTTTTCATTTTCTAGCTGTGTTTGAATTTTATTTTTCTTCACATCACAATAAGAGCTACACCTTTATGTTTGTCCAGTTTGATCTCCTACATACTCATCTGTTTAATGGTCAAATCTTTTAATTCATATTTATAATTTTTGGAACATTTACCTTGTGGGAAAAGCAATCTGTTTTAGAGATGTACTAGTTTTAGGAGACATATCTGCTTTGATTTTAAAATTTAACACCTTTAAAAACTAGAGATTTAATTCCCAATGGAATTTCTAAGATTTTATATACAAATTGTTTAATTTTAGGAACTTATACTTTGTAATCTTTGAGTTACACGGCATATTACAAAGCGATCATCCTATGTAATTTTATTAATAGAGCAAAGTAACAAGACATTGAATGATATTTTCATTGGCTAGATATTTATAATATATATAGCCTGACATTTATAATATATTAAGTAAGATTGTTTTTCCATTTTATTATAATAATTTTCAAATATTTAGCAAAGTTTCCAAAATTTTACATTGGATACTTGTACACTAATCACCTTTATTCTACCATTAACATTTTATTATACTTGCTTTGTCATATATCTCTTTATCCTGCCTTCAAACTATCTGATTTTTTAGATGCATTTCAAAGTACATTGTGTGTATGCATGTGTAAACAAACATATACATATATGTATGCTTTTTTATGTTTGTTCATGATAGCTGTCGTCTATAATTTGCATTTTAAAGCACCTGTAATTACTTCTAGGCCTAGCATTTATTTATTTATTTTCCTGTGAGTTCTTGGGTCCAAAAAGAACATATAGAAAAACCCTGAAATATGCTATAATATAGTGCTATAACAATTATTCGTGGTTTCTTTATGGTAATGCTTTATAGTTTTCAAAGTTCTTTCATGTATCTTATTTTGTATGAGTTTTCTTATTTCTTTACCTCCTTTTATCAAGCTTTAAGAGCCATCAATAGCTAAACGTCCCACTAGTTTGACAAAAAGAAAATTATGCTTTGAGATATAGCACTGAAACAGTATTACAAAAGAATTCTACCATTTATTCCTATATTTTTACCATTTTAATAATAAAATACATCAGAAAATTATATCAGTAATTATGGTAAAGTGCGTAGAAATGTGGTTCACTGACTTAGTTCCTTGTTATTCTTAAATATGATGCATATAATATTACAAGTTATTTCAGCAGTAGTTTTTTGGCTTGTCCTTTAAGATTAACCCATTTAATGTGAAACATGAAAATGAAAAATTCCTGTTTTGTTAATTTCCAAAGACAATTACATAGGTCAAGATTAACAGAATATATTGACATTTTAAGCAAACTGCATTTTGGATAACATTCAAGAATTGAGCATTTTAAAAATATTGATTATTTAATGTGCCTTAACGGTAAACACCTCATGACCAAAGAAGTCAAACGTATTATATAATATTTTACCTTAACAATAAAACTGGGAAAACAACTGGATGTTTTTAGGGAATGGTAAGAAATTGATAACTCAATATTTCTTCTCTGTGCCCTATCAACATATTGTGATATGGCATTTTTTTTTCCTATATCAAGTGTCTCTAGAAATAGTTAGGTTTATTTTGTTTTGTGAACGTCTTTGTAAGAAGTTGCTTTTTTTTTTTTTTTTGAGACAGAGTCTTGCCCTGTCATCTGGGCTAGAGTGCAGTGGCATCATCATAGCTCACTGCAACCTCAGACTCCTGGGCTTGGGTGATCCTCCTCCCTCAGCCTCCTGACTAGCTGGGACTACAGGCATGCGCCACCATACCCAGCCAGTTTTTTTTATTTTTGGTAGAGATGGGGTCTTACTCTTGCTCAGGCTGGTCTCAAACTCCTGAGCTCAAGCAATCCTCTCACCTCAGCCTCCCAGAGTTTGAGGATTACAGGCATGAGTCACCACGCCCAGCTGAAGTTTGCTTTTTTTGTTTCCCTCATTTCCATCTATTGGTTTCAGAAGTATGAGCTCCTGATGGAGGCTTATCTAATAATTGACAGAAGCTAGCTGTTTAAAGGATTGTTTTATATTGATCAACTTTAAGTGCTGAAAGTTGTGAGCTGAAAGTTTAATGTCTCATGATCTTTATGTAAATTTATGACCAATACTAGGATTTTCTATAGGTGTTCACAGAGCTGGTGTTAACACCAAAGGAGGAAAAGATATTTCAAGGTGTACCATAACCCCATTCTAAAGCGGATTAGTGTTGTAAATGTGTGAAAAAGAGATATATATTATAACGTTGATAATGATTGCTATCCAGATTGATGGCATTATCACTTAGTTTCAAGATTATTTACTTTAGGGACTCAAAAGTGAATAATTATTAATAGTTGACCTAGTCTGAAAATTGTTTTGATTGAATAACTTTACTCTCAAATTCAGCAAAAAGCTTCAGTAAGCTCTTTTAAATAGGTATTCCTATTTATATTGCAGTCTCCATTGAAGGTCATAGTTCCTGCTCATAAAAAGCCTTTTAGGGAAGCTGAAATAGCAGAATGTAAAACTGAAAAATGGACGTTGCCTACAAAGGGCATAGTCTGCAAGTTAAAATGAACAGTCTCTGCTAACAGTAAACCAGTATCATTAAATAAAACAAAAGGTTCTTGTAATTGTAGGCATTAAAATTGCTATTACATGCATTTAGAAACAAAGACACAAGTAAAAATACCGGTAATTTGTCTTTTAAGCAGCTGGAATCTATTGTATATCTTCAAGGCCTTAAAAGATTTCTGTCATGGTTCTGTAGCTGCTTCTAGTGGTAGAGTTTCTTTCTTTTCAGTATTCTATTTGAAAATGTAAATAGTATTTCAGGTGTAAAAGAAGCTTGCTCTTTTATCCAAAAAAATTTTTAATAATCTGAAATAGTGATTAAGAGTTACATTAAATTAGTGATGTTTCACATCAGCTACATTAATGACTTATTTTAAAACAAAGATGAAAAGAAGCTTATTTAGCCACATGTGATTATTTGAAGTAGATACTTTTCTAGAGGACTTTAAGAATTTTGAGATTTTATTTTGAGTAATACCTGTATTTTTAAGATTTAGGTTCAAATACTTATCTGTGAACAGATTTCCTTTTTGTTTTTAAATCTGAATTTTTGCACCTGTTGACAATCATTTATAGGTTTATGAACCACATGAAACACCATTTGGAACTTGAGAAGCAGAGCAGCGAGAGCTGGGAAAACCACACCACCTGCCAGCACTGCTACCGCCAGTTCCCCACACCGTTTCAGCTGCAGTGTCACATCGAAAGTACACACACCCCCCACGAGTTTTCTAGTGAGTTACAATTTCATTTAAATATTGAATATTACTGATTTTGATGCTATAAACTGTGAGAAAACCTTAGAAGTCTGTTAGAAAAATAAGAATAAGAAATAGACTTTGGAATTTGAGGGTGAAATTGAAAAAGTTAACTTCTCTGTAAAGTTAGTTACTAAGATTAAAGTACCTCTTGCAAATAATTCATTATGAAAACTGCCTTGGCATAACCTGTGCTTTATATTTGGGGGACTAAATTAGGAGCTTCACATCATCATTTTCAAATACTATGTCAGTATCCTTCATTTAAACTTTAATAAGAAAAGTAATTACAATTGTAGTTAAAATCACAGATTTTGGAGCCGGACAGCTTAGATCCAAATCCCAGATCTGCCTCTTAATACAGCTACGTGATTTCAACCACATTACTTAGTACTTGAATAATGGGGATCATAGGAGTACTTTCCTTATAGTGTTGCTATAGCAATTGAGTTAATGTAGGTAAAGTACTTAGAACTATGCTTGCCACACATTTAAACTATATAACTGTTCACCAGCACCACCACTACTACTACTATTGTTGTTGATACAGATGTATAAAATATAGTTTTTATATTTATATCTTAAAATGTTGTCATACCTTTTCCCTTTCCCTTTTAGCCATTTGTAAAATCTGTGAGTTATCATTTGAAACAGAACATATTCTTTTACAACATATGAAGGACAATCATAAACCTGGTGAAATGCCATATATCTGCCAGGTAAACACACAATATATTGCTTTCTTAAGTGTTTGGTTTGTTTGTTTGTTGTTTTGGTTATGAGATTTAAGCCTATTAGACCGCAAATCAAATTTTTTTCTATAAAGTGTAGTAAATAAAGATAGTAAATATTTAAGGCTTTTAGGGTTATATGATCTCCGTTGCAACTAATCAGCTCTGCTATTGTAGCACAAAGGCAGCCATAGACAATAAATGAGTGAATGGGAGTGTCTGTGTTCCAATAAAACTTTATAGATGCTGAAATATGAATTCCATATACTTTTTATGTATTATATTAGTTTAACCATTTAGATAAAATTGGTTACTAAAATTAAAGTCCTTCTTATAAATAATTTATTAGTGGAAAGTCCCTTGGCATAATTCATGCATTATATGAGAGGTAGGCAGTGAGCTGGATTTGGTCCACAGGCTGTTGTTTGCCCACCCCTGTACTGGACAAAGAGGCCCTCCTAGAGAAAGGCAAACATATGGACTTATTTTATTATATAGGGAAAAATGTGGGCATACAAGAGAAATGCATTTAGTTGCAAAGAACCCTACCAAATGCTTCGAGACTATATTTTTAGAGAATTTGAAGGAATGGGAAAGCAAGCAAAAGATAAATTGCCACTGTCATAGACCTGGAGGCCATTTACAGTCTAAAGGAGAATGCTGTTTCATATAGCAGGAAAAAAACATTTTATAGAACAAGAGATACCAGAGCTTGAAAATTCAGATCAAAATAGGAGGTGATAGATAAAAAGATCTGATAAAAAGAAGGGAATTTAGTTATGTTTTGGAAAGCATCCCCTTAAATTTGAAAGATCACTTTTATGTCTCAAAGATTATCTTTTGGTACTTGCGTTAGTGGGATTCTTGGTTGTATAAGCATCAGAACTGGATTGGTAGTACATAGTGTTTTTTAAACAAATGATCCATTGTTGTTACTTTGTAATTGCTTATCAGTTATAAATTTTCAAGTTAAACTAAGCCTTCTTTCTATTTCTAGGTTTGCAATTTTAGATCCTCATCATTTTCTGATGTAGAAACTCATTTTAGAACATCCCATGAAAACACTAAGAACTTGCTATGTCCATTTTGCCTCAAAGTTATTAAGATTGCAACACCCTATATGCATCATTATATGAAGCATCAGGTGAGATTTACTAGTTCTTACTTGTTCATGTTGTCTTCACTAAAAGACTGATTATGACTTAGATTTGGTCTGCAAGGGAAGCAGAGTTGTTTCAAATAGTATGATTAACTTACACTTTATGTTGAATTACTTGTGAAATTTCCATTTCTTTTCCTTCTTTGGTGATGGTGTGGCTCATAAATAATGGAAATTCTGAAAGAGAGCTAGAAATAGGAAACCTAGTTTTGAGAGGAAAAAGAAGGTGAGTGGGATATCCAAAAATTGGATATTTTAGGGTCTAAGAGTAGGTATGAGAATGATTTTAAAGGGAGTTATCAGGAGGAAGGAAAAAGATGAGTTTGAACTGACAAAGAAAAGATTGAGGACTTAGAATCTTGTTTTCCTCTTTCTCTTCAAACTTCATTTCCACTTTTTAACCCCCTTATTATGAGAAGTCGTTGTCACCATTGACACTGGTCCATATATGAACGCTGCCAGAGAACTATTTTTGATCATAACTTGTTTCCTGGATGACTTCTGCCAGTTCTGCTATATGATTTTTAGGATCCAGTATTAGTATTTGTACTCTTCCCTTGAAGGGTACAATGTTATGCTTATTGGTTCATTTCCTGAAACTATTAAACCATCCTTTGGGCTAAAAACTGATGCAACACTAATTCTATTCTTGAATTCTTGAATTCTTGAAAGAATAATAGTGCCTTGCCAAACTCAGAAGCCAGTGGATTTACTGAATCTGATTGTGTAATGTGGTTTTACCAGCCTCACTAAAAACCTCAATAAATTTTTAATTATTGGTTAAATTGGCACACTGGTTTATTCAGCATTGGTGCTCACTTTGTCAGTTTCAGTCATTAGCTAATCATGTAATCAAGTTGTGTTTTTTAATTGGGGAAGATCTTATAATAATTTCCAAATGCATTTGAGATCACCTGTGTTATCACCTATCTACCTATCCTTGAGTTTTGGCAAGACCTTCTATTCTAGGGTTTTCCCAACAGTGTTCAATCAGGTGTTAATAGGTGTTTCCCCCAAAATTGTCACTGGTAAATAAATTTGGTAAATGCCTGGATTTACAAAATGAAACAGTTTTGTTTGTTTTTTAAAACAGGACTTCTCAGAGTAATATGCTAATGGACATTGTATTTCTCCAAGCAAAGGATATAGTATGTATCATTCCCCAAGCTTATTTGACCATTGAACACTTTATTTGCACAATACCTATTAACATTTCTTGATGAACAGAGTTTGGAAAACACTATTCTTGATACTTTTTTTCATCTTTAGACTTTAATTTTGAGAAGGAGAATGAGGTATAAAACAGTAGCTCTATTTCATTATGGAGCTTTTAACATAATCTTTCTCAGATGCTTTATTAAACTATTATGGAATGAGATATAGATGTGGGAAGAATGATAACTATGATAGAGATTTGTGGGCCCACTATGTGAGCTATATGATTTATAATCAAGTCTTCATACGTTGAATGGTATGTTTTAACTTGCAATGGGTGCCCACTTTTCTTTTTTGTTTGTTTGGAGTACTTAGGAGGTAGATAGCCAGCAATAAAGAGGAGACAATCTGTTAATAAGAAGGATCATCAGGCATCCTTTAGGGTATTTAAATTTGTATAATTATTTACAAAAGACTGGAAAATCATATCTGAGTGGAATTATAAACTTGTAATTGAGATGACATTATTAGTATAGTATAGACAATAAGAATTACTGACTCTGCCTCATTTTATTGTCTTTGAAGGTTTCCATTGTAACTTTTTTTTTTTTTTAAAGATTATATTATCATTTCTTGGGTGATTTTAGAGCTAACAACCAGTTTGTATAACTTTTGAGAAATAAAGCAATTTCAGATGTGTAAAATATACTCATTAGATCTTTAATAAAACAAGCAGTTAGCATTTACTGATGACTTACCTTATGGCAGCAGCTGGTGCTTTACATACATTATCTTGTTTAATCCTCTAAACCACCATATGTATCTTATTATTCTGTTTTATAGATGAGGAAACAGAGCTTTAGAGAAAGTAATTTGCCTATTGTCACATTGTCTAATAAAGGGCAGAGTAAAACATTTGACTTCAGAGCTCAAGATTTTACTCTCTACAGCAGAGTTGGATTTCACATTGGCATTAGGTCCAACGTGGAAATTACACATAGTAAGAATTTTATGTCTCCAAAACCATAATAGTATGCTTGTAAAAAAAAAAAAAAAGTAATACAGACAATTATTTCTCTATGCTTGGATTAGATCACTATTTCTTTGGTTGAACATATTGTTATTAAAAATGTACCATATCTTCATCACTCTTAGTGCACTGAAATGCATGCATACATAAGAGAGATATATTACTATAAAACTTGAGTCCAGGCCAGCCTGGTAGCTCATGCCTGTAATCCTAGCTCCCTGGGAGGCTGAGGTGGGGGGGGGGGGGGGGGGGGGGAATTGCTTGAGTTCAGGAGTTCAAGACCAGCCTGAGCAAGAGCACGAGACTCCATCTCTACTAAAAAAAAATAGAAAAAAAAAATCGTTGGGCATAGTGGTGCACTCCCATAGTCCCAGCTACTCATGAGGCTGAGGTGGGAGGATTGCTTGAGCCTAGGAGTTTGAGGTCCAGTGAGCTATTATGGCTCCACTGCACTCTACCTGGGGTGACAGAATAAGACTATCTCAAAAAAACAAAAACTTGAGTCCAACTGAAGGAAGAATAATGTATTCTATCTTAGGATTCTGGACAAATGTTCATTGAATGGAATGGCAGACATTTTGAAGTAATTAAATTATACCTGCTGCTCATATTTCTTGCTTTCTGCCTCACTATTCATTTATTTAAGAAATGTTAATTCAGTGCTTACTCTGTGCCAGGGGCTGTTTTATGTGTTATATAGCAGTGAACAGAACACAGTTTGTGTCCTCTAGAATTTACATTATAGTAGAGAAAGATGATAAATTTGTGGGTGTGGGTGTTTGAATGTATATGCTGGTCATAAGTTCCGTGGGAAGAAAATGTGGAGGATAAGGAGTGCCAGGGATTGGGGAGGCGATAGGAGTAGAGGAGTGGTTGCCCTTTTGGATACAGGGTGGTCAAAAAGGGGCCTCTCTGAAAAAAATAAAGGAATAAGCTATGTGGATATTTGGGAGAGATAACATTATGCAGGCAGTGAAGTAAGTGTATACCTGGGGTGCTCAGAGAACACCAGCGAGGCCAGTGTGGCTGGAGCATAGTAAACTAGCTGGAGAAAGAATAGTAGGGGATGAGGTTGTAGCAATAGAATGCAGGCCAATTCATGTGGGTCCTTGTAAGCCACAGTCAGGAGCTGGAAAGCCACTGTGAGGTTTTAAGCATGTGAAAGATGCCATGTTTTTAAGATTACTGCAGCAGCTATGGGGAGAATAAACCATAGGGAGGAAAGGACATGAGGGGGAGAAGATAGAACATTTTTACAGCAGTCCAGGTAAGTGGTTTGGACCAGTATCGTAGCAATGGATGGAGGTAATGAGAAATGGAAAGATTATGAATGTTTTTGAAGGTAGCGCTGATAGGTTTTATTAATGTGTTGGATATGGAATGGTTAAAAAAGACAGACGAAGTTTTTTGTCCTGAGCAGCTGCAAGAATGGAGTTTTCCTATACTAAGATATGGGGAAGACTGAAGAAGAAACAGATTTTTTTGGAAGAGGGGGGCCAGGAGATAGGGAGGAGATCTAGAGTTCAGTTTTGTTGATACTGATTTGAGAAGTATATTAGACATCAAGTAGTGATGTCAAGTAGGCACTTGGATAGATGGTATTTAAAACCTTGAAACTGGATGATGTAACCTAGGGGGTGCTTATAGATAGAGAAAAGATTTCTGGGAACTGAACTCTGGTGAACTTTTCTCCTGTTCTGTTGTTTTGGTATTTGTTTCTTGGCCAGGTTTTTTCCCTTTTTTCCTTGTCTTCTTGAGCACATATAAGTGAATTTGTTTAAGTTGCCTGAACCTATGATATAATCCAATGTGTCAGACTTCTAAAATAGTTTTAAGATGTAGCTTGAATTGTAACACATTATGTTTATATATTGCTTTGAACTTTGCAAAGAACTTTATTTATGAAATGCTTGCTGTGTGCCAGTAGCTGCGCTAGGCACTTTGCTATACGTTACCTCATTTGAATTTTATAAATAATTGGTTGTATTTAAATGGAAATAATGATGTATCTGGCAGAGATGTAACTTTTGAGGAAACATTCCCTTGTAATTATATATTGTTTTAAATTTATATTTGTATATGTATATTAAATATATTTTTATATTAATGAGAGTAAAGATTGCAGTTGATATTACATAGTAGAAAGAATATTGAATCAGGAGTCTGACAATGTCACTAACATTCGGGAAGTGACTTAGGTTTCTCTTGGGTTCCTTTTCCCATCTGTAGAATAATGACAGGACTGGGTTTGTGGAGGCACTCAGTCAAGGGGTTTTCAACCAATAAGTAGATTAGGATCAGTTCTGTTTTATGCCTCCATATTTACATTGCCCAGTGTAGCAGCCACCAGTCACATGTGGCTGTTTAAGTTAATTAAAATTAAACAAAATTAAAAATTCAGTTCTTCAGTCACACTAACCACATTTCAGGTGCTCAATAACCACATATGGCTAGTGGCTGCCATGTTGGACAGTACATCTCTAGAACATTTCATAATTGCAGAAAGGTTTATTGGACAGCACTTGGTTTATACAATCATTTCTGCAACATAACCTTTGAAAAGTCTGGTTCAATTAATTTCTTTTAGAGAGTTTAATTTATATCTAGAAAGAGCAAAAATGAAAAATAATTTATTTTTTCTAGAATAAAAACACTGGTATATCTCATTTTAATAGTATCATGTGTTTAAGTACAAATTTATAATTAAATAAATTTATAGTTAAGAGCTTTCACACAATTAATAGAATTTTCATTAGAACCTATTAATAGAACTTACATATTTGATTCCTATATAGTAACAAACATTATTAAAACCCAAATACTAATGCAAGGAATGTTTTAAAAAATGAAATGATATTTTGGTATTATTTATGATAGGAGATGGTAAACTGCTAATTTTTGCATTATTTAGGTATCATTAAGTTAGAGCAGTTTCAGGACACAGGATTTGTGGTTGTAGAAATTATTTTTCCTCCTTTTCTCTGTTCTCTAAACAGAAAAAAGGAATACATCGTTGTACAAAATGCAGACTACAGTTTTTGACATGCAAGGAGAAAATGGATCACAAGACTCAGCATCATCGAACATTTATAAAACCTAAACAACTAGAAGGATTGCCTCCTGGAACAAAAGTGAGTTCAAATATGCTATATTTTAACATTTTGTATGATAATAGAAATTAATTCCTGCCTGTCTTTATTGAATATAATATTTTAAAAAATGACTTTGGATTTTTATTAAGACTTTAGTTTTTATTATTATGTCTAGAAAGAAAAACTTCTAACCATTGTTTTGAGTTCTGAGATGGGTGTTATGTTGGAGTGGTATTACTTTGTAAAAAGTGCAACTAGATTAACTGTTCCTAGGTCAGTGGGTTGTTTCAATGTTATGTAGGCTATTTTTGAGCTATTCCAGTTGGCAGTCTCTAGGTTGGTTTTAGCTGCTAAACTGTAAGATGCTTGAAATCAGTAATCATGTTTTATTTATCTTTGTGATCTCCAGCATCTTCTATAGTGTCTTGAATGCCATAGGTTCTCAGATGTTTGTTGAAGTTGTTATTTCTGAGTCTACTCTCAGAGAAGCAAGTTCTGCTGCTGAATAGCATTGTGTTTTAAGTGAGCAAACACATGTCTGACTGCATACTGATGATTATAATTTACTTTTCCCTTTTTGCCTTATATACATCTGTTTTCTCTGACTTCTTTATATACAGTCAGCTCTTGAATATTTGCTCCAGTGGAGGGAAACAGAGGCATGGATAATCCAAAGTGAAATAATCCCCAAAACATTTATTTTTGGCTTTGGGTACTTACCTTTGAATGTGGGTATGTCTGTTATTTGAATTAACTAAAACAATATAAAGCCATGCTCTGAAGACCTAGAGCAAGAGAAGCTATCCAGCATCCTTCCCTGCAATCCATTCATTTCATGCTGGGACTAGACATGCAGAAAACTAATGTAAGCAGTGCAGTCCTCTCTCATTTCTTCCCTTATTAATAATATTAATGATAATGATACTAAATGTTTTTTATAGCACTTTAGAATTAGGCTTTCAGTGTTTTTTTCATACATTCTGTTATTTAATCCGTACAACAATCCAGTGAGGTTAACGAGGCACGTACTGCCTCCTATTACAAACATCAGTTCAAAACTTCATATTATAGATGTGAAGAGGCTTAAAAGATATAAGTTACTTATTCAAGGTCACATGGCTAGGAAGGTCTTTTGATTCCTGGTCCAGTGCTATTGTATGATACCTAAGCACATGTATTTTATAGGACTTCCTCATAGGCTGTTCCTCAAATACATGCGGAGACTATAGTCAAATAATTAATGAGAATGTTGGTAGGCCAACAGATATAATTGAGCATTTTCTCTTTCTGAATACTAAATGATAAACTTCATGTTAGTTCCCTTTAAGAAAATTTTAAATAAATTCTCTGAGTAGTACAATGAATTGATGTAATCCCTCCTATAACATTTGTAAGCATTTGTCCTGGGTGATGAGCCCCTGGAAAGAGGAGGTCACATTTACTATAGATCTGTTTGTTTTATAGTTGTCAAAGGGTAATATGGGCCTTTCTAAAGTTATTTTTCAGGATTTCAGATTTAAATTCTGAGCTCTGTGTGAATTTTTTTTAGTTATATCAGAGCATTAAAATAGCTATGGAATTTGCTGTTTTGATACTCATAATTTGCATTAACTTCTAATTATCCATAAATAACTATGTTAACATATGACTGATATCAATATAAAAATACATTATCATAAGTGAATAAATATCAAGTTTAATGTTTAATTGGTTTGAACATTTAGAATAAATGGAAGACTGACCTGATTATTGTTTCTATGTGCTCTTTTCAAAATACTTGATGTTTAATTTTCTTATAGTACAGTGATATTTTAATATCAGTGTAGTGATTAATTTTTTAAAGCAACTGTTCTCTTCATTTTTTAGGTGACTATTCGAGCTTCAGTTGGACCTCTTCAATCAGGAACTTCACCTGCACCTTCTAATAGTGCAAGCTCTTCTACCCTTCAGCTCTCACCTCCAAGGACTAAAAATATAACTGCTAAAAGTCCCACAAAATCTAATACAAGTAAACCTAATACAACCAAATCCAGTCCAAGTAAACCTAATGCAAGTAAGCCCAATGGAAATAAACCTAAATACAAACCAAAAATCTCCAATATGCAAAAGAAACAAAGCACATTGGCTAATAGCAATAAAAAAAGTAAAGTCAATACAGCATTGAGGAATTTAAGGTAATCTTTATTCCTGACATACAATACTAATTTAATCCTATGTATGAAAACTTTATACTTTAGTTAACAGAACATTAATAAGGCTCTCCCTTATAATTTTTGTCTTAAAATATATTTTTATCATTTTTTTTATGTCTCCATAAGGTATCGTCGGGGCGTTCACAAGTGCATTGAATGTTGTTCCGAAATAAAAGATTTTGCAAACCACTTTCCTACATATGTCCACTGTAGTTTTTGCAGATACAACACTAGCTGTAGCAAAGCCTATGTAAATCATATGATGAGGTAAGATGAGTTAAACATGTAAATTGCCAATTAAAATTACAGTACAGCAAGTTTTTGTTTTGAAAACAAAGTTATCCTATTAGAGGCCACTGTTTCTCTTCAAGGAACTAAAAGGGTCTAGCAATAAGGAAATTCTAGGATATTCCCTGGTCCTGTTTTTCAGCATAGTAATTAAGAAATTACTAGACTAAAATTATAAGAATAGTTAAGCTAATAAAAGTAGGATAGGTTTGTTAGAGAAGTAGTTTTACTATGGGAGTTTTTTTTCCTATAGGTGTTTCAAAAATGATTATTTTTCAAACAAAATTTTAAGTGTTTTAAATATATTTACTAAACAAATACATGTAATCTCATGAGTGTCATCTTCTTTAAAGCAGTCACTTTGAGTGACTTTAGAATTTTCAGTGATGTTAGGAACTTTATTGGGTTTATTTCTCTTTCTGTCTTCTCTGTATTCTATCTATCTGTTCATCCATCCATCCATCCCATCTGTCAGGTCATCTATACTTACTTCCATTCAGTGAAAATGAGAGACTATTTAGTCATGATGCCACTTTTGGAATTCTTTTTCATTGATTCCTTCAACTTAGATTATTTGAGTACTTGCCATTTATACTATGCCAAGGAAAGCCTTTAGAGCCCACATTACTGTCATTTGGATCTCATTAGTAGGGCAATACTTTAATTCTTCAGGATGGATTTTTATTTTTAAAAAATAGGCAAAAGTTCAGATATAAACCTGATAGGTTTTTTATTCATAGTGAGGTTGTTCCATTTTTTAAAAAATTAGAATTAATTTAAATGAGTTTCTTACAGATCATAACATGACCTCTGTGTTACTTTTTGGTTATTACCAGCTGCTGCTTTTAAGGATTCTCTCACCTTTCTTGGTGGCTTCAGCACTTCTCTTATAGTGTATTCCCCTCTTTGGTGATTAGCCTAATCTCATGGTACTTGACCTCTGGAGTGTCAGCACTTCACATCAACTTTTAAGTTCTTGTACACTGATTACCACAGTACAATTTTAATCTCATACGCTGTTCATTCTTACTGGATTCCTATTACCCATGATGTTCATTGCTTTGAATTCTTTTTCCAGTCTTGCAGCACTCATCTAGCTTTGTAGTTAGCCTCACCCTTGAGGTCATCTGTTTGATTGCAGCTTTATTTTTGTCCTAGAATGCTTTACACCTTTAGTTGTGCTTACCCGGCATAAAAGCCAACGTAAGATTTGAATCTCTTCCCCTTTTCAACTTTCTGTATGCTCAGTTCTAGAGTACCAAACAATGCTTTGATTCAATCAACTCTGAATTCATAGTCTTTAACTTTGATTGGGTCCTATCCTTTTCTTCTTAAAGAACTCCATTTTTACCTTATGCATTTATTTAATCCTTTTTCAGTACCTTAAAGATTTTTAGTTTCTCAGTTGTTAACCTGCCCTCTGAATAACTCATTTGGAGGTCATCCTTTTCGTCTTTCCTAAAATTAATTTTTCAACTCCAAATATTTTTCCTCTTTCATCTAGACATTAATCTCAGAAATCAAACATGTCCCACTTCTCTAAAGTTAATCCTGTCTCTTATGTCCTCTAATTCACTATGCCCTTATTCAATTAACTTGCAGTTTGATCTCTTTCTCTATATGTGGTTCCTTCTGCTTACAAACATTTTCGAGTATTTTTTTTTTTTTTTCCTCTGAAGGAGATTTGTCCTTAGTGGCTATTTTCCTTATTTCTTGTCTTCCTTTTTACCATGACCATTTGTAAAAAGTGTTTGTTACCAGCTTTATTTGTGATTCATTTCTTTTCTCTTTGAGTATCATCCCTACTTACCAAATAACACTGCCCCTTTAAAGATTATCTGTCATGTACATTTTTTCACTTTTTTCAATTCTTACTCCTCTGTGATTTCTTTAGTGTATTTGACATTGTTGTCATTCACTTGTTTTTTTTTTATGAATTTCTTTAATTTTTCTGACAGCCATGTGAAGTAGACAATTTTTAAAATTATTAAAAAAATTTTTTATGGATACAGAATAGTTATATATATTTATAGGGTACATGTTATATTTTGATACAAGCATACAATGTCTATCACCAAATCTGGATAATTAGGCTATCCATTGCCTCTGACATTTATCATTTTTTGTGTAGGGAACATTCCAAATCTACTCTTGTTATTTTGAAATATAAAATCAATTATTGTTAACTGTAAGTGCCCTATTGTGCTACTAAACACTAGATCTTACTCCTTTTGAAACTATTCTCTTCAGCTTCTGTTAGATGGTTACTACCATTTTTTTCCTTCCTGTTTGGCCACTCCTCTAATTCATTGCCTTTTCTTCCTTCAACTCGTCTTGCCTCTTTACTTTACCTTTCTTGGTAACTTAACCACTCTCATATTTAACTTTTAATCTTCCAATTTCAATCCTTTAGTTCTCCTGAGATCCAACTCTGGGTTTCTAACTATTTTGTAGATACTTTCACCTTAGACTCACTGGCATCTAAAAAGAACACAAGCCAAACATTATTGTCTGTCCAGGATTCACATGATACCACCTCAGTACTCTTTCAGCTTCATCTCTTTCAGGGCATCATTTGCACGAATGTGGAGAACCAGCTGAAAACAATTCACTGTCCCAAGTTTCTGAAGCTCATGAAGTTCTCTTTATCCACTGTGCATCATGGCTTCCTAAGATTCCCTCTGCCTCCCAGTGTTCTGTACCCATATCCTGTTTGCTCTAAACTGGGCCCAGGCATCCTTTCCCCCAGTAAACTGCTGGATGGTATGCTGATTCTCTTATTCAGCCAAACATACAGCTGCCCAAAGGAGGTTTTAATTCTGCTCTTAATTTATAGGAGATTAAACTTGAAAATATTTTGTGTTTCTAAACCACAGGCCATTCTGTCCTTCCCTCCCCCATTTATCATAGGCTTCCCACTTGTCCTGAAGAACCTCCAAAAATCCATTATATCTCAAAACATTCCCAGTTGGCCCCACACTCCCTTACCCTTTTCCCAATTCCCATTGAGCCTCAACCCTGCACTTCATTGTTATATAACTCTTACTCATTGTTAGCCTCTTATGAAACTAAAAGCTTTCATTGCCACTATTCTTAGGGTTTAGTAGTTCCTTTTTCCGTTTTCTCAACTTCATTGGTACCCTTGTTTCCCTTACTGCCTAGGTACCTCCCACTGAATGGTGCACTCTTACTTCCATCCATTGTGGATTCTTGTTAGAGGCTTGAGGTCTTCATGTACAGTAGTTTCATTTTCTCCAAAGGATGAGTGCCTTTAATTCCTATCCCATACCAACTCTGTAGCCTCTCATTTGGTCTTTTTCCCTCTGATCTCATATCCCCAATCCATTCTATAAAGTCTCTTATCCCCATAAGTTGATTAATCTTCCCCAAAGTACAGTTTCTCCCATATTCATTTTCTACAGTGACTTTTCCTTATTCCTTATTAGTTCCTGGAATGCCCTGTCCTTCCCTCTCAGTCTGTCTTCTTTAAAGTGTCTGATCACCAGAATCATGCCTTCCTTTGAATTGTGTACTGTTCATCTATTTTGCCCTTTATTTATTTGTGTCTGCATTATCTCCTTGAGAAGAGGGGACTATTTGTATTCATCATATTACCTAGCACATTACAAACTGCAGGTGATAGTCATTATTTGTTGTAATTATAAAAGGCCCTTAATATCATCTCAAAAGAAGGAGGGATGGGCACATTTGTAACTCTGACTCGGGCTGTGCAAAGGCAATATTTGTAATCTAAACAACAACAGAAAAAAACACACACAAAAATCTTAAAGTTGGAGCAGTGTTGATGTAAGACTTTTTTGAAGAAAAGCATCATTAAATGTGTAATTTTTAAGTGATTCTTTTTTTAAAAAGGTAGTATTATTTGGGTTCAGTTGTTTAAAGTATTGCACCTTATTTGCCTATAGCTTTTAGATAGTAATAGAAATTATCTGAAAAAATGCAAACGGATTTCTGTATAATATGCTATTCCTCAAAATAATGCATAAGAAGGCTTTTTTTTAAACATAAAAAGATAATAGAATTAAGTTAAAATACATAACTAGTATCTCTGTTTTGTAGCAGTTTATTTTAATAAATATTCTTTATGCGCCTACTAGGAAGGTACAATTTGCTAAGAATTGTGGCAGGGGTGGTGGTGAAGAATCAGAAAAATCTGGATTTGAATTCAAGCTTCACCATTTGTTACCTGTGTGAATTTGAGCAAGTGACTTAACCTAACTTCCAATTTTGCTTTTCTTGAAAAAAAAGTTACTGTGATTATTAGAGAAAATGTACTTAAAGTGCTTAATAAGATGATTTGTACTTAGGGGCTATTCAGGTAATGATAGCTATTAATTTCTAAGTTGTCATTGCTAGGATTGAGGGTAAAGTCCTTGACTTTTTTGGTAGGGAAGATAGATTTACCTAACTTAATGTGATAAATGATGATGAGAACACAAAGAAGGTAAGAATAAATTCTTTAAGCAAGAAACAAAGGAAGACTTCCTATAAATGACATTTCACTTAGGCATTAGAGGATGATTTTTAAATTTTTCAAGGAAAAAGAAAGTTGGTATAAAAATTTGTTCCTATATAATGGAAAGACAGTATGAATTTTTTTAAAGGTCTGCTTGAGTTCATTATACATTTTATATAGATTTCTTGGCACTAAATGATATTCATTAGAAGAACAGTTGAATTATTGTGGTAGCATCATAACTGGTTTTACAGGTATTTACTGTACAGTTTCCCCCTTTTTTTTTTCCAATTCTTCCTTTCTTCTGCTAGAGTAGGCATATCTGGTTAGGTCATTTTTTAGCCTAAAATCTTTTGACTTCCTAACATTGATAGGATGAAGTTCATATTTTCTGGAAAATATAAGACTTTTCAATATCAAATTCCTAACTACTTTTTCAGCTCCTTCAACTCCCTTTATTTTCCTGAAAATCCTATATCTTTATGGTTACTCTTTGTTTTGCTTGGAAGTGAAGCAGTAAGAACTTTCTTAACTGAAATGAACTCCTAAATGATAGCTGGCTTCTACCCCATCTACCTGCAGCTTTCTTTCATTTCATATGTGTCACTATTGATTTTTATCTTGTGTTCCTTAAGAATATGTGTTTATTCATTTAGCAAATATTTATTAAGCATTTTTATTCTGTGCCAGTCCCTGTCTTCTTCCCCTTTTCCCCCTCTCTAAACCATGAACTACAGGGCAGGCAATTTGCCTTTGTTACTATATCATTAACCTCTAGTCTAATGTCTTAAGTAGTAGGCATACCATCAATATTGTTGGATGTTAAAGAAATTGTTCCTTTTGTGTTTCTTGGAAAGTAAAGTTGTTATACAGAAGCAAGATCATTAAGAAAATATGGTTAAAGAGGGTTTTGTCCTCAGTTTCCTTGAGGTATAATTTGCACACAATAAAATTCACCTATTTATGGAGAAAAGCTTTATGAGTTTTTATAATGGTATACAGTTTTGTAACCAGATAGCAGATTTTTTAAACTTAGATCTTAACGTGTTTTTGCTCTATTGTAGTAAGACCTTTTTCTCTTTTCTTAGATTTATTTTTATATGTTTTTATATTGTTATTAAATTTGTGGAGATCTAATAGGAAGAAAAAACATAGTTTTTTATTTATGAGCTGTGGATCCACTTTTGCACTCCTATAATACACAAAACTATAAGTATGGCATTTGTGTATCAAATAAAGATAAATAAAAGAGGTGGTATAAGTCCTTTTTTATAGATGAGGAACTCTCAATTAAAACTGGAGTCAGACAACTAAAAATTTAAAATTACCAACATTATAATATGGTACAAGTTGTAGATGCTGTGGAATCTATCAAAAAGACTATATGTAATTCTTTCTCTCCCCATACCAAACCAAAAACAAATAAACCAAAAACAGTCTGCTTATTTGAAGAGGAAAGAAGAAAGAACTTCATTACAGAAAGAATGTCATTTAAAAAAACTTATTTTGGTTCACATTTTTTAGGATTCAGACAAAATCTTTGACTAATCTGAGGAAACACCGTTGTATTTATAAATTTTTGCATATAGTTTTAGAGCTTCCCAACCTCCTGATGCTTTCTTCTAACAAAACTTTATTTTTGTGATACTGTCTTAAATTTGTAAACTTTAATATTAATATTAGTTACTTGTAGATTGAAGAAATGACTATTAGAAATCTTCTGAGGTTATTTTCTGGGGATTACAGCTGGCCAGAATATTTCTTTTCCCATACATACATGCTGTGCTGGTGACAGTTACCCTGTATCTGAGAGTAGCCATTGACCTGTTGGTTACTGCTTCTCGCACTTTCACTTGCATGAAATTACTGCTTGTTAAAGCAGATTCCTGGGTCCTGCTGCTCCAATACATTTGTTGGGGGCTCAAGATTTTGCATTTTTAAATATAGTAGTTCCTCCCTTATCCATTAAGGTATATGTTCCAAGACCCCCAGTGGAGGCCTGAAACTATGATAGTAGTGAGCTCTATGTATATAGTTTTTCCTATACATACCTATGTTAAAGTTTAATTTATAAATTAGGCACAGTAAGAGATTAACATTAATAATAATAAAATGGAACAATTATAATAATATACTGTAATAAAAGATATGTGAATGTTTTCTCTCTCTCTCTCTCTAAATATCTTACTGTATGGTACTACAAGTAACTGAAACCGCAGAAGCTATAACTAGATAAGGGGACTCCAGTAAGCTCTCAGGCAATGTTGATGCTGTTAGTCTAATCCTGGCCTTCTAGTACAGCAGTGCTTTCCAATCCTGAGTTAAAAGGTTATATAAAAGCTATTGTCATTGGCTACAAAGTTTAGTTAGTGGTTTTCTTTTCTAGGCTTAGGGGAAGCATTGTTTTTTGGGGGTTTTTGTCTTGTTTTGTTTTGTTTTTTTGAGACACAGTCTTGCTCTGTTGCCCAGGCTAGAATGCAGTGGCATCATCACAGCTCACTGCAACCTCAAACTCCTGGGCTTAAGTGATCCTCCTGCCCCAGCCTCCCGAGTAGCTGAGAGTATAGGCTTGCATCATTGTATCTAGCTAATTTTTCTATTTTTTGTAGAGACGGGTCTCACTCTTGCTCAGGCTGGTCTCAAACTCCTGAGCTCAAGCTATCCTCCCACCTTGGCCTCCCACAGTGCTAGGATTACAGGCGTGAGCCACGGAAGCATTGTTTTAACTCATGAGTTCTGCTTTAATTTGTTTTGTAAAACCTCTATCAGTAATTGCAGAGAAATCTCTTAAGTGTTTGAATTGTGAGATGGTAAACAGTGGCATTTAGTTCAATTATGGTTTATTTTCTAGATCATTTGGGTTCTACTCTCCTCCTCCCACACAAGCATACTAAGATTAGAAAGTGATTGAAAAAGATTATTATTGGTAACTATTTATATTATAGCAAAAATGTTATTAGCAAAAATTCAGAATTGCTTTTAATTCTTAATAAATGAAAAAATTAAATTTGATGCTTTTGCATTTTTTAAAACTATTTCCTTTTTTATATAATGGCAAGATACAGTACTAATCTAAGAATATGCTTAGGGAAATATGTGTCATTAGAAAATAAATTGATAAAATGGAATGTAAGATAAAATGTTGAATTAAACAGGAATGACAAACGTTTTATTATTTACATCATGATCTTCTATTAAAAACTAGAAACTTAAGTATAAACTTGAAATATAGTTACAAATTAATATGATTATTAAAATCTCTTTTGTCTCTCCAGCTTTCATAGTAACCGTCCAAGTAAAAGGTTTTGTATTTTTAAGAAGCATTCAGAAGATCTCAGGTAACTAGTTGATCTTTATTTTATTTTCTCTGTTGAAAAATTAGGACTTTTTTCACATAATAGCTTTATTGAGATATACCACATACTATGTAATTCATGCATTTAATAGCATTTAGTATATTCAGAGTTTGTGTGGCAATCACCACAATTAATTTTAGTACATTTTTATCACTCCAAAAAGAAACCCTGTACCCATTAGTAGTCATCCCCATTTCTCTCCAACTCTCCCCGTCCCTAAACAACTGCTAATCTACTTTCTTTCTGTTTAAGATTTGCCCATTCTGGACATATCATGTAAATGGAATGATATACTATACGATCTTTCGTTACTGTCTTCTTTCCTTTAGTATAATATTTTTAAGGTTCATCCATGCCGTAGAATGAATCAGTACTTCACTGTTGTACATTTCTACCAGCAGTACGAGGATTCCAATTTCTCCACATCTTTGCTGACACTTGTTATTTTCTCTTTTTGGTTATAGCCATCCTAGTGGGTATGAAGTGGTATCTCGTTTGTAGTTTGCTATAACTTTTTTTCACCTGCTGATGGGGTACCTAATTTGAAAATCTAAATGACTGCTACTGGATGTTACAGAGTTCTATTCATTTTATCCTTAGACCAGAGAGGTGATTAGCCATTGTTGTCTTGCTAAATTTATTTCAGTAGACAGGGTGTGTCAATATGAAATCTTGATGCATTTGCATTGTAAAATGAGAGCAAAAATAAGGCTCTCCAACAATATTTGAACATTAAAAAGTTATTTAAGATTTCTAATAAAGTGACAGTTTTTCAGTTTTGAGGTAAATTCCTTAAGCTACTGGAATTCTTGAAATTAGTAAATAGTCTTATTTATAATTCTTATTTTTTCTTTTTAAAATAAAGAGAAGTATGTAACTTCATTACCATACAGAAAGAACTATTGATGACTTTTTCTTAGAGCACTGATAAATAGTTTTGGTTATACCACACACTGAGAATCCACTGAGCACCATTGTTTCATATTCTTCTCATTTCTTTGGACTCCGTCTTTCTTTATGTTGCCATTGCTCCTTGAAATGTCAATGTCTTTGCTCCTCTAAGCTAACCTATAGAGATAAGGTTAGCCAATACTTGTTTTGATGCTTTGGGTTAGTGGAAAAGTTAGAAGAGGAGATGATATATCTCAGGACCTTTGTATTTATTATTCCCTATGTCTAGTTTGCTTTTCCCCAGATATCGCATGGTTAGCTTCTTTATCTCCTTCAGGCCTCTACTCTGACGAGTGAGCTTTTCCTTGAGTCTATATTTATCTCAAACTCCTGACCTCAAGCAATCCTTGTGCTTCGGCCTCCCTGAGTGCTAGGATTACAGGCGTGAGCCACCGCTTCCGGCCATATATTTAAAATTGTATCCTCTCCCCTGCGTTTCATCCCAGCACTCTCTATTTCCTTTTTATGTCTTATTTTTCCCTGGATCATCTGACATACTATAAGTTTTACTTTTTTGTTTATCATCTGTCCTCTCACTACATTGTGTGTAGTTTGGTTTTTTGTCTCTGCCTGGCACATAATAGACACTCAGTAAATATTTGTTGAATAAATTAATGCATATGTCGAAAATGATGTATGTGGACAATAGGTCCCATCTATGATATTGGACCAATAGCTCACAGGGAGAGAAAAATTTGATTCAGTTTTAAAAATATATTAGTATTACTTTTAAAACCTTTACTGATGTAGGGAAATAGACTGAGCTATATTAGATGTTGCCTTTACTGAAACTTTCATAAGAATGATAGGATTTTATTACATCATAAAAACGAAATTTAATTTGATTTTTACCACACTGTTGTCAAGCTCAGTTGTGTGTTTAGTTTTTAAATGAATTATGTGATTTTAAAGATCTGGGGTATTTTTCTCTCAACTTGGACAGTTCTCAAATTGAAAAATGGTTGATTTCTGTGAATGGAACTTAGCATATTTATAATTATATACAATAATAATTTTTGTATTTTAATTGAAATGGAATATTCATTTTGTAGCTATTGTATATCTATCATATACATAATGTAGCAGGTCCTATAAAGATGACAGTGATAAAACAGTGTTGGAGCCAACTCTTCAGGGAATGTACAGTTTATTGTATAGGAGTTAAGGTGTGAACATAGATAACTATGAATTTTAATAACTACAATGAAAGTTATTTCAAGAGAAGAGAGATTACTTGGAATGATCTGGGTAGGTGTTAACTTTGCTTTAAAGGATGGTTCTCGTTCTACTGATAGAAGAGACACGGGGGCATCCCATTTGGAAGAAATAGCACAAATAAAGGTGCAGAAATGAAAAGTAGAAGGCATACAGAGGGGATGGCTAGTAGTAAATGGATAAAGCACAAATTTCATATAATAGTAATAAAATTGGAGTCTGGGACAATAGTTTTGAGCTTAGAGCCAGATTTTAAATCATTAAAAATGAGGCTTATGCATTTGGACTTAATTCAGAGGAGAATCATTAATGTTTTGTATAGAATCAAGTGATAACTGAAGCAAGGTTGAATTCATGGGCATGCAAGGTATGTTGTAGATGCATGAATCATATAGACTAGGACTATTGTGGTAGTTAGGAATGATTTAGTAAGGATCTGAGTTAGGGTGGTAAGGTAGTATTACATCATATTTGTGATGTAATATGGACTCTGGAATCAAAGTACTCAATTTCAGACCTGATCCTGACCTTTACTAGCTCTATGTTTTGGAAAGATTACTAAGTTAAGTCTTGTCTTTTGTAAAAAGGTGATAATTATAGCATCTACCTCTTTGGGTTGTTATAAGGTTTAGATGAGGTGATATGTCTAAAAATCAACCTGACACAGAGTAAGTAATAAATTGCTAGTATTATAACATACTTGACATATTAAATGTTCCAAGGAAGGAGAGATCAGAGGTAACTGTAGTTTGAGCTTTAACGTCAAGAGAAATAGCATCATAAGAACAATGAATCAGGTGGAGTTCATTTTAGGAGGAAGTATTGTGATTTTAGTTTTATGAGGGTCAGTTTTGATGTACCAGTGTGACATCTAGGTGTAAATACATAGCCTGCTGTTGGACTAGAGCTTCAGGGGAGAAGTCGGTCTAAGGTATGCTATTTGTTTGTATTCATATCCTGATAAAACACTTAAATTTATACTATGTGATGAACTTCAAAACTATATTTATGCTTTGTTAATAAACTGATAATAACAACAATTACATTGCATGATCAAGTTTTATTTCACCCATGAAAAAATAACTTACTATAGGGATTCCAAAGAAGCTCATGGACCCCTAAGAGGGGGAGGTACAGCCAGAACAGATAAGGGAAACAGAAGGTCATCAGGAACTAACATGATTTCTCTCTAGTTTGACGTACTGAGCAATATAGTATTGTCTTTCTTATTTTCTCTGAACTTTGGTTTCTTTCTCTTTTCTTAATATAAACTAACTTTCTTTATTAATGACCCAAACATTACATTCCCAGCCTCCCACATTTTCCCAGATCATGAAATTTGATTAAAACTCCCAGTTAGAAATCCCCGTTTAAGAGAAGGCTTGACTTGGACCCCTTGTCCAATTAACTCTGTCTAGTAATAGAGGCATGTAGCCTACCACTTACCAATGAAACGGTTTTTAGTGTTTGTGAGGGCAGTTTGTTCATAGAAAAGACTATGGTTAGTTATTCGAGGCAAGTATTTTAAATTTTAACTGTCCTTAAGCTTTTAAGATTAACTTGTAGATACTCCCTTTAGAAATCTAGTACTTTTAATAGTCACTTTCAAGGAAATGTTTAATTAATGTATGATAAAGTTCATTTAAGTTGAACAGACCAGATTTTTTGAAAGTTCCATTTACAATTCAAATTACTTTAAACAACTTAACATCATTTATACATTTACTGTATTTGATTTCCTTTTAAACAGCCCTTAGAATACTTGACCCAACAAACTTGTAAGTGCTTAACTCTTATAAGAAATTAAACATATAGTGGCTTTCTAAGTTCTCTGAAACATTTCAGTATTTTCACTGGCTTAATAATATTTCAAAATACCTTTCAACAAAAATCACAAGTCTAAATGCATTTTAAATTAGAATCTTAAGGCCAGCATCTCTTACTTTATGCCAATTATGTTTAAATACTTCAAATAGCAAATGCTAAACAATTTGATCCAATGAGTATAAAAACTATTCTTGTACTCAATAAAAAGTATTGATGACTATTGGAATTGTTTCCTAACCTCTCTGAAAGTTTCTAATCATTACATATTTCATTTAAGAACTGGAGGACACAGTCAAGTTTTGTTAAAGGGAATGAGTATACTGGTAGGTAGGCTAGTCCACATTGCTAGGGTGATGAGAAACTTGTGGACTTCGATATTTGATTAACTACTTTGGTTAGTTCAATATTAAACGATAATACCAATCTTGGATGGTTGTAGTGAGGATCAAATGAAACATATGGGAAAACCCTCCACACGTAGAATATAATTGATGGCAGCTATAACATGATCTATTCTTAAAGCCTTCACGTTTCACTCCTAATTTTATCCTCAACTAAATAAAACACCATATTGTAAGCTCCTTTAGAGCACAGACTATACTTTTTTTTGTTCACCATTATATTCACAATACCTAGTAGTATAGTATAGATATAAAGACACCCTCGGTAAATATCTATTGAGTGAATGAATGGTATATCCTCACTTTGCAGATGGGCAGAGGGACAAACAAAATGTGACTTGCCTAAGTTACACAGGTTGTTTGTGGAGCCAACGTTGGCTGTAGGTCTTTTGACTCCTAGCTTTTATCAATTGGTATGGAAGGTAAAAGTTTATAAAACAAATGCTTTTCATAAATAAATGGTAGCATAATTTGTACATGGCTATGTCATTTTCTAGAGAGTCATTTCAGTTGTATCAAATTTATAGAACAAATACAGGAAATTACAGTGTGACACAAAAAGAAGATCATGGAAAAATAATCATTAAACTTCATGGATTTTCATAAAAGATGAAAACATTTTATGCTGTTTGCTTTCTCTCTCTTTCTTTTATAGGGGCATTACTCTAGTGTGCCTTAATTGTGATTTCGTAACTGATGTTTCTGGCTTAGATAATATGGCTACACACTTAAGTCAACATGAAACTCATACTTGCCAAGTTGTAATAGAGAAAGGTATGTATATATAACTGTGTTATTTTGGATTTTTTATATTTATTACAGTATTTTTTTGTCAGCCAAAATATGGGTTTTTTACTGAATCATTATTCTCACTCATCGTATTTCATATGCTGTTGTAAATATAAAACTTCTCTTCTAATTTCAGTTTCTGTTTGTATCCCAACTTCTGAACACCTTTCTGAGTAAGTTTAATTTTTATTCAATACATTTGACTTTGATGGATTAGCACTATTGCATTTTAAATGTATCATTAGTAGCAATGAAAAATATTAAAGTATTTTGTTTTTTGTTTTTTTTTAAAGCTGCTTGTTGAAATAGGTTCCTGCTCTATGGAGCTCGTGACCTGGTGCAAGACAAGTTGGAATTTCCTAAGTTCAAAGTTCTGAGATGTTTTCTTATACAAAGGCAGTTGAGCAGCCAAGTTCATAACACTAGCTCTCATTATTTAGCTCTTTTCAGCCTTCAAATCGGACTAGATCCTTATTCCACCTTATCTTTGTGTCAGGTTGACATATCTTAATATATATTTTTTTCTCTAGTTGGTGCTCTCTAAAAATAACTTTTGTTGCTATGGTCTTTTCTTACATTGCTTAAAATAATTTGTGTGTTTCTCTGCTGTACTTGCCTTCAGAATAATACATTCCAAATGATATGGCTGTTTGTCTTTTTGTCTGTTTTGTCTGCTTTCTTAATTTCTTATAAGACTTAAGTTTTTAGGCCAGATGATTGTCTTTTTCCTCATTCGTTGTCTGTCATTGTGCTATTTTTCTTATTTTTCAGATGCAGAAGCAGCCCAGAGATTTCAAAAAATGTCCAGGGTACACCTGGACAGTGTCCCCCTTCGATGGACACAACTGATGCCTGTTCTCTCTTTCCAAGGAATGTGAATAATTTGACTGTGGGGCCTGCTCTAGGTTGTGGCCTCAAGAAATCAGATCTTGGGGAGACTCCCTTCCTTCATGGCTGGCCTCCCATAAGGCTGATGCTGATTTGGCCAGAGATGGCCTCAAGGCCCACCAAATTGAGCACACTTCCCACTGGGGGCTTTGGCTCATGACCTTAAGCTTATGAGTCATTTATGACCAAGAAAAGCCCATCAAATCAATGCTTCAACATTCAAGTTGAAGTTTAGTCATTTTGGCTGCTGCCCTTAAATCTTTCTCTAGCATGAATGCAGTCCAAGGAATATAAAAATTCTGGTTGTTAGGAAACCATGGCTACTTTCGTATCCTTGGAACAACAGGGCTCTACCATTATGTTCCAAAATTGCAGTTATTTTTACTGACATTTAATATATATTAAACAGTATTAACTCCATAATTTTTCAACAATAGCAATTCTCAGATTTTGATTTTTAAAAATTTTAATTTAATTTTAATAGCTTGGTTTTATGTTCTCCAAATTTATTGATGTCTATTTTATGATTTCTGTTTCTATATTCTTTTCTTTAAAATTTGTTTAGTGTTTGCTTTGTTTTGTTAAGAACTCTAAGAGATTCCGTAGAATTCTCTACAGATTTCATATAGCTGCCTATTATTTGTAGCTTTTTAATTTGGCTATTACTCAGATCATTAGACATTATTATATCCTTTGTCCTATCAGGATTATTATTATAATCTTAATTGTGAGTTCTGAGGTGTAAAGAATTGGCAAAACTTTCTTTTGCAGACCTTAAAAACAAATTTTAAAGTTATATATTTGTACATCTAGTATGTAATCTATTTGGCTATTAATGTAGTTCCTTTCGGTAAAGGTAACATATTAAAAAAAATATATGTGGTAACCAATAATGCATGTGCTTCTTTCCTATATATATTTTAAATTGGGCATTTGTTTATGTTAGTTACATTAAATATAGATCTAGACATTTTTTACACTGTTATTTTCTTTTAATAAAAAATTGTGAAGTGCCTCAGGAATTATTTGCTAATGAATAAAAGCTATAGATATTATCTTATAAATAGGAGCATTGCTTTAATTGTCATAGGGAAGCCTTGTTACTTGGCCTGCAGACGGAGAACTATATTGATTTAGTAGACCTTGCATTTTTTCTTCTAGCACAATTAAAAGGTTACTATTTATACCATACTAATTTCCCAAATTTTAAAAAGTAGCAAAATACCTTTTGTGGTCTTAATCCATAAGGGTAGGCAGGCTCTGAAATAATGACTCAATTGTGGTTTTTTACTGTAGAATCAGAACTTTTTAATTTGTATTTTGAAACAAATTTAAAGCCAGTTTATATGAGCACTTATTATGTAATGTGTTCCTTGCAATTAATAATCAAAAAAGTTGAATCTATTAATTTTACATTTCCAAAGTAATTTTATATCGTAAATGGAAAATTTCCTAAAATCTCCAAAAGTGGCTTGCTCTTTAGTAGTGGACTTAGTGATATACAGGTCTTTTTTTCTTTATCTGTCTCTAGGAGTTTTTGTTATCTGCCTTCTTTCTACCCAATTTTTAAAAATTTTGCCAAGAAATAGCAACTTCTTTCCATTTTTAACATTAGCAGTATAGGAGTACAGTCGGCCCAACATATCCTTGTATTTTGTATCCTCAGATTCAGGCAACCACAAATCAAAAATATTCAGAAAATTCAAACAATAAAAAATAACAATACAACAATAAAAATACAAATAAAACTACAGTATAATAATTATTTACATAGCATTTACATTATATTAGTTAAGTAATCTAGTGTGGGAGGATGTGCGGGGGTGGGGCAGGGGTGGGAGTAGTCCTGGAACCAATCCCCTGTGGATACCAAGAGATGACTGTGCTGCTTTGTGTTTTTACATAGGATTCTATTTTTTATAATGTGTACCAAGTTCTTAAAGCATGAACTCTTAAAGGCTGTCACTTGTAACTTCATTTTTGAAAAATTGGGTTAAATAAAATACTTGATAGTTAGTACAAAACTGGCTTCTTATGGGCAGTTAGTTGAATTCCAGTTTTGTGCTAATGAGTTTTAGCTTGAGTCTAATCCCTCCTACCATCAGGTTATTCTAATTTATTTACCTGGTCAGAAATAGCTATTTCATGCATGTGTGCTTTTTGGTTACCACCAAATAACCGTGATTGGTTTAGTTTGAGTCCATCACCATTCTTAGAAAAATGACTCTTAAACTGCAGAGACTTGGATTCTTGCTCTATTTTTGTCATATTTTGGCAAAACATCTTGCCTCTTTGGGCCTCATTTATTTACTCAGCAAATATTTCCTGAGCATATATTATACTTTGTGTCTGGTACTGTTCTAGGTGCTAGAAAAATGGAGCGCAATGCAATCTCTGCCCTCATGGTGCTTACATTTTAGTGGTGAAAAATAGACAATAGAAAGAAAATAAAATATATGTTAGGTGATGATGAATACTATGGAGAAAAATGAAGTAGGGAAGGAGGATTAAGGAGTATGGGGTAGGAGTTGGGAGGCTGCCATTTTGAATTCGGTGGTCAGGGAAGGCCTCACTGAGAGATGGCATTTGAGTAAAGACAAGAAGGAGGCAAAGAAGTAAGGCACTTGGATATGTATCAAAAGAGCATTCCAGGGAGAAGTAACAGCTAATGCAAATTCCTTGAAGCAGGATCATTTTTGATTTAAGGAACTGCAGGGAGACTGATTTGGATGCAATGGAGTGAACAAGAAGGAGAATAGTAGGAGGTGGGGCTTGTGAGGTAATGTGGGCCACGTAGTGTAGAACCTTGTGGACCATTAAAAGGAATTTGGCTTTTACTCTGAGATGGGAAGTCATTAGAGGAGGTAGAGGTACCTTGAATAGAGGTACTGCAATAAAAACTAAAATAAACAAAGCCCCAAATATGGAATAGTGTCTGTATCACTCTAGCTGCTGTCTTGAGAATAGCTATAGAAGACCAAGGGCAGAATTAGGGTGATCGGTTAGGGGACTATTGTAATAATCCAGGTAGGAGATGATGGGGACTTAGGCTAAGATGCTAGCAGTATAGGTAATAAGTGGTTTGATTTTGGATATATTTTGAATTTTTGATAGTTCGGATGTGAAACATGAGAAGGTGTTGAGGATGACTCCATAGGTAATAGTCTGAACAACTGGAAAGATAGCATTGATGTTAACTGAGATGGAGAAGACTATGGAAGGAGTAGGTTTGGTAGGGAGGATGAGAATTTTGATTTGGGACATGTTTTAGTTTGAGATATATATCCAAGTGGAAATGTTATAGTCATTTGCCTGTATGAGTTTAGGGGGAGTGTTCTAGGTTATAAGTATTATTTAATATTTTAAAATGACATGAGAATGAATACAGGTAAAACTAGGGAAATCTGAATAAGATTGGTGTGTTAATCACTGTTAATATTCTGGTTGTGATAATGTACTGCAGTTTGGCAAGAAGTTGTTATTGGGGAAACTGGGCTGAGAGTACATGGGATCTCTCTATATTATTCCTTACAACTGCATGTGAATCTACAATTGTCCCAAAATAAAAATTTAATTTAAAAAAAGTCATAGGATCACCAGGGATACATACAGTAGAGGTAGATAAAGGGCAAGATCCACAGTGTGAGCCCTGGGGAATCATACATTTAGAGTTTAGGGAGAGGAGAAGGTATTGATAAAGGAACCTAAGAGAATGTGGCCAGTGATGTGGGAGGAAAACCAGGGGAGTGGTAGTGTTCTTGGAGCCTCAGTGACCCTGTTTGTAAAATTCAGGTGCTAACTTGTTCTAGGATTGTGGGGTTCTGTTATTCTATATTGGTTGTACCTAAATATCATAATTTATTCTTGTGAGAAGATGAATTTAGAATGCCACAAAACTCCAGTAGCAGAAACAATGACTCGACCTCAAGAAAATTAAATGCTTACGTTACTCCTAGTCATGCATGTTTAATTCTCTACATGTACCTTTGTAAAAGTAATTCTCTTAGATTTCTGTAAAAGAAGGTAACTAGGTCAGTGCTTCCCAAATTCTGTACTGTAGAACTAATGTCCATAATTTATAAATGGTCTGGGGAAAAAAGTTTCCATGGTCAACTAAGTTTAGGAAATGCAAATTGAACAGATTCTTTAATGTGGGATTTTTTTCATGCTGTATGTGGCCTGTGAATATCTAAGAATATTTATTTGACCTTAGAATTTTTTTCTTCCAATACTTATTAACTTCTTGGCATTAATCTCCATAGAATAGTGTGTATAATGCTGATATAGATTTATCATTATTCATATTTTCTTAATTGGGAAATAAAAGTTATGTAGAGTATTGACGACGAAGAACTAGACATTTCATTCATGTTCATGAATCATTTGTAAGGTAGAGTTTATAACTATTAGTAGATTACAACAGGTACATTTTTATATTTTTAGAAATTATATTAGGAAAAGTGGTATTCTCATTATTATGTTTGTAAACTCTAAGAAATACATAACAGAGAGACAGATCAATTATTAGCCTATTCTGCCTTGAATTCTAGCAGCAAGGGATATTTTTGTTGGAGAGTATGGTCACCTAACATGATTTCACACTAATAAGCTTAAGACTCTCTCATAATTATTTCTAGCTTCTCTCTGTAACTCCTTATGTTTAGCTTATCAATCTACCCACTTACCTACTTTTCTTGAGACTATTACTGTTCGAGCCTTTTATTATCTGTTAAGTTTCTTATTTTATGAAGTTTCACTTCCTCCTTAAATGGCTTCAGGTGGTCTTCCTTCATACCAAGATTAGGAGATTTGATACCCAGCTGCACGTTATGCTCCCTCAGACCCTTCCTGGAACAGCGTGGTAGGGTGGGTAAAGAGCACAGGCTCTGCAGCTGATGGCCTAGTCTGGCATTCTGCCCTGCTCCTTACTAGGCGTGTGTGACTTTGGGTAGGTTACCTGACCTCTGTGTCCCAATTCTTCATTTATAAAATGCAGATAACAAAAGTACCTACTCGTAAGATGTTCAAGGGATTAAAGAAGTTAATATGTGCAGATAGTACTTGGAAAATAATCAGCACATAGGAAGGACTATACAAGTATAAAGTTATTATTATTATACTACTACTCTTCATGATTTTATTTCTGCCCACATTTTATTTAGATGGAATTACTCTAAACTTCAGCCTGTTTTTTACTCCAAGTTTCCCATACGAATCAGTTCTGTTAACTTTCTTTTCCTAACCCAGTATATCTGTGAGTTATTATTGTATCACATATTAGTCATACCTTTAGATTTTTGGTGTATAAAGCTCACTAAACTTACATTTTTAGGAAATGTCTGTGAATGCTTCTAGGTTCATTTTAGCCATAACTGTCTTTTATAAATATTTCCCCCTAAATTAGACTACCTTATGCTTGACTACATTATGGTTCATCTCATACTTTCAGTCCACTTCTGTGATTTTGAGATCCTTCCGCAAGTCTCAACTCTTATCACTTCAGTATTTGACCCCCTCTGGAAAAGCTTACTGTCATCTGCAAACTTGGAGAGGCTACTATACATCTCCTTTTCTATGTCATTTATTAAAATATAGGATCCCACTGTTTTTAATCTTCTACACTGGAAAAAGTGTCTGTTTATTCATACCACTGTGAAGTATGGTGTTGAGAAAGGAGTGTAGCTTTGTAATAAGGTAGTCCAAGGTTTACTAGTTTTGTGTCTAACCAGCTCTGTAGCCTTGAATCAATTACTTAATCTTACCAACCTCAGCTTCCTCATCACCGAAAAAATATATAATAATTCCTTGCAGGGTAGCAGTAAGAAATAGAGATAATGTATGAAAATTAATTAGTTAAAGTATTAATTTAAATACATTAATTTAGCTAAATATTTAAATTACTTGGCACTGGCCTTACACAAAGTAGGCGCTCAATAAATGCACACGGTTATTGTCACTGCTGTTCCAGCTGCTGCTGCTACTGCTACCACTGCTATTGTTACTGCTGCTGCTCCAGCTGTTATTACTGCTGTTACTACTGTTATTACTACTACTTCCTAATGACAGGAGGCCTTGGGAACTACTTATCAGTGGAATCTTCTCATCATTGACTGTTTTAGTAGCAATACATCTACATTGTGGTTATTCATAATTTTGTTTAAAGAGTTCCACAGGTCTTGTAGTACATTCCTCCAGACTGCTGGGTGGATGGCATCTTATTACAGTGCTTTAATTGAATCTAATGTCAGAATTGAGTGTAATTCTGGCTTTTCCTATCTAAAGGCTATGAATGAACACTGCCCTGTTAAAAACTAATACAGAATCCTCTCTGTTTAAAAGGAAAATATTTCTTTTTAGCTTACTTATTAGCTTCTCTTCTTAGAGAATAATCCCTTTTTTAAAGAAAACTTTTTATTAATTACTACCAGGCACTTATTTCCAGAAATCTTGGCTACTTATTCAGTACTACTTATGAAAATGTATATTGCACTAGTTAGCAATAGTCAGGTAGCAGTTTCTTTTGTAGAACTTCGAAATGATTTTTTGAAAACTTGCCTTTCTCAAATGTTAGAGATGTTGTAACTCAATCATGAAACTGCTCTCTGCTGTTTCCCTCTTATCTTCCCTTTCCCCCCTCCTCTATCCTCTCCAGTATATCTGCCTGGATAAATTAATTATAACATAGAATAGAAGTAAAGGTTTGAATTTTGTAAGGTTCTTTTTCTTAACAAAAAGTTGAGAATAGATAATTTCCTGTAGAACATCTTCACAGCATAAGAATCCATGGTAAATTCATAGTGACTTAAGCTTGGAAAACTAGGCTACTTTGTCAGTTTTCTGGCATTTTTTGTTTTTTTTTATTGAATCAAATGTTCAAATGTTCCAAAAGCGACAATTTCAAGTGATTTTAAAAGTTCATTTAGTTTTCTGAGTGGCTTCCAATTTTGTTCTAAGCAAAATACAATGGAAAGGGCATTGACTGGAGTCAGAATGTCAAAAGTTCAGGACCCAGCTGTCTCACTAACTTTATGGTAAAGTCACCTCAGTTCTTCACCTATGAAATAGTATTGAAAATAATCTTCGTTTTGAAGATTTAAAAGAGATGCAGCATGAATACAATATATATGTATACAATATAATATGTTGTATGTAAAATATGAAAATGTGTGTTATACTTTATTAAGTCCCTCTAATTTAAAGAGTACTGGGAAGAAATGAAAATGGAGAACTGACTTTTCTTGAAACTGTGAGTTCCTCCCTCTTATTTCAGAGTGGATAAAAGAGATACTGAGTTTTATACTTGGAGTGATACTAACTACATGGCTCTTCCTTAGCATATGTAGACAACCCTTCCATGTATTCCTTGATGCTGAACATTGATACCCTACTTTATGTGCACAACACTCTGTGTCAGGTATTGGAAATGGAAACATAGATATGGTTCATGCCACCAAGGTAATTACAGAATAAGAGAGCCAGAAATGTAGACACTGATTCCACATTTTTCACAGAGCCACCCAGTCAATTGATTTTCTTTCTTTCTTTTTTTTTTTTTTTTGTCCTGTTTTTTTGTTGTTTGTTGAGACAGAGTGTCACTCGGTGTCCCTGGGTAGAGCCCAGGGATTGTAGTCACCACAAGCTCCAGGTCCTGGGCTATGAGTGATCCTTCTGCCTCAGCCTCCCAGGTAGCTGGGACTACAGGCACTCACCACAACACCTGGCTGGGTTTTGTGTTTTTTTTTTTTTGGTCTATGTTTGTTTCTTATTTCTGGGGTATAGAGATAGGGTCTCACTGTGCTTAGTCTGGTATTGAACCCCTGAGCTGCAGCTATCCTCCCGCCTTGGCCTCCCAAAAAGCTAGGTTTACAGACATGAGCCACTGCGCCCAGCCAAGATTTTCATAATCAGTGAAATCACTAATACCATGTATATGTCATATTATATGATTTTTGTGAAATGCTATACCAGATGGGAATCTGGACCTACTCTCAAAGTCAAATATCACTATATTCAACCACTTTATAAGTCTTACATTTGACAATATTACTTCAGTTAAAAATGTTTACTCATTGAATCTGTTACCATTAAAGAATATGTAAGAGGTCATTCCATTATTCTCCTATGAGATTCTGAACTTACTTGGAGAAGTTACTGGCTCTGGTCACAATCCAAATTACAGAGTTTTACGTCTTCAAAATGGCCAGGGTGTCTTCATTTCATATGTTTAATTTAGCAGAGATTTTTAAAAAAGCAAACTGATTTGATCTATTAGTTCATTTTGGGCTTGTTTCCTTCTCTAAACATTTGAAATGTGACTGGGATTGTAATATCTCAGACCAGATCTTTAGGAATTATAAAATAGTTGTTCCCTTTCAAAATAGATGTAATGTATTTGCCCCTCTTATATAATTGCAAGTCAGTAGATAGGACCTATGTATCAAGATATGGTGTTTTTTTGGCAGTTTGGACTTCTTTTAATATCTGCTAAGCAGGGAAGAATGAGATATCCAGCGAGACGGAAAGAGAAATGAAACTTTAGGCCATTTAGGACAAATGGTACCAACGTCTACCAGTGATTCTTAGGTTACTGCCATTTTTTCAGTTTCTTGGTCCTGAGGATAGTTGCTTATAGATTATAAATTAAATATCCAGGATGTAATTCAATATTGCCAACAAAACAAGATAACAAAATAGAGCCCTAGTCTGGCATTAAAATCTTCTGCCTACATTGATTGTCTTTTCTTTTTTTTTTTTTTTTGAGGCAGAGTCTTACTCTCTTGCCTGGGGCGAGTGCCGTGGCGTCAGCCTAGCTCACAGCAACCTCAAACTCCTGGGCTCGAGCAATCCTACTGTCTCAGCCTCCCGAGTAGCTGGGACTACAGGCATGCGCCACCATGCCCGGCTAATTATTTTTTCTCTATATATTTTTAGCTGTCCAATTAATTTCTTTCTATTTTTGGTAGAGGCGGGGTCTCGCTCTTGCTCAGGCTGGTCTCGAACTCCTGAGCTCAGGACGATCCGTCCGCCTCAGCCTCCCAGAGTGCTAGGATTACAGGCGTGAGCCACCGCGCCCGGCCTGATTGTCTTATTTTTATCTTCACATTTTTACACACAAATATTTTGGTCTTTTTGATTCCTTGTTTCCCTGTCTTTACCTAGTTTTTTTTTTCTGTCCATCTAGAATGATTTTTCTGCTCTATGTTTGCTTACTTTAGATGACCAAAGCATACCCGGGTGTTTCAAAATGGGTAGATGATCTCATACAGCAAATAGGGCTGCCCCTAGGGGGAGTAAACCAACAATCAAAATTAATGTCTAATGTGTTGTATTTGAGGGTGTGGTAGAAGCAAGGCAGAGGAATCTCAAAACAGTAGAGATACTTAGGTTTTAAGAGGAGCCTGTGTTGTACATGCTACAGTAAATTCTGAGTAGGAAGATCAATTCCAGACTACCCACGGCAGTAATAATAGCTAACATTTAGTGAGCACGTACAATGTCAGACACTTTTCAAAATGTTTTGCATTTACTTGCTCATTTAATTCTCACAGATTTATGAAAAATGAACTATTATTGCCGTGATTTTATAGATGAGAAAACTGTGGTACAGTATATGTTAATTAATTTGCCAAAAGTCAAATTAAGTTAAGTGGAAAGCCTCAATTTAAATTCTAGCTATCTGTCTCCAGAGACTAAACTACTGAGTACTTTACACTATTGCTTCTTTGCTTGTGCTTGTGGATCCAAATGTACTTGCCTTGCTTATGATTGGCTAAGGAACTGGATAGGACTAAGCTTCATTGTGAAGACCTTCTTTCCGCAGAGGAGTAGGCAGCAACTGATAAAGCCATAGCATTGGGACAATAGTTTAGCCTCCTAGTCTTGGAGCAGTATTTCTATGATGTATGGGCAATAGAACATTTGAACAAAGAATGGCATAAATTGTTCTTTTAGTAAGATTGATTTGGCAGTGATACTCAGCTTGTTTTAGAGTTGCAAACATTTAGAGGCATATCAGTCAAGCTTTCTCACTTTTCCTGGCATGATCATAAGGGAGCCTGATTTGCAGGAGAGGAATGTGCTGTGAGGCATTGCAGTGGAAATTTGACATAAACCCACATATTTAATTCTGGTTCTATTGCTTAATGGCTTCATTACTTTAGCATTTTTAGGCCTCATATTTTCTCATCCAGAAGATGGGGGCAGTTGAATGATATAATCTCTTAGGACTCAAGTCCTAACTCTAATATACTATATTTCTGAACTGACTTGTCAACTGATTGAAAAATAATAAATAGTAATAAAAATGGAGGGGTCATGCTCTGGATGTTGATTTTGGAGTGACCTGAATAGAAGTGATGGTTGTAATTGTGCATAAGGATGACATACACAAGAGTGAGAAGGTCTGAGTTGTAAATATTTCCATATGAATATTCTGCAATCATCACAAATTCAGTATGTCAAAAATGGAATTGATTTTTCCCCACAAAATATACTTTTTTACCCACTCTGAGTTCCTTATTTTGCTTATTCTCTTGCCACTCAAGGCAGACATTCAGGGGGTCCTATTTGTTCTCCTCATTTACCTTTATCCAGTGGATGCTTCGCTTCTGTTGGTTTTAACTTAACATGTCCCTAAGGCTTCCTTTTCTTCATTGACACTGCTACTGTTTTAGTTGAGACAGTGATTAACTGTCTCTGTCTCTTTTTTTTTAAAACAAGTTCTAGATCCTGATCATTAACTGTCTCTTAACAGGACTCCTTGACTGGAGCTTGTCTTCTACCAGTACTGCCCTTTCTTTCTCTGATGCTCAAATTTGACCATGCTTTTCTATTAGCCTTAATATTCTTAGCATGAGCACTTTAGCATGACAATGGGGTGGAGAACCTGAGGCCTTGGGGCCACATGTGGCCCTTTGGATCCTTGAGTGCGGCCTTTTGACTGAATCCAAATTTTGCTGAACAAATCATTTTATTAAAAGGACTGCAGCAGAGAAAGATGAAGCTTTTCTTGCCTCATCTGGTGCTTAAAAAAGAACAATCTTGAAATCAGAGGGCTGCAGGTTCCCCACCCCTATGTGCAGTGACAGCTATTGCATCATATAGACGTCTCTTTTCTAAAACTTTTCACAATTCTTTAAATATTTGCTTCAGTGTGTTTTTTTGACAACAGACTGCTTGAGAGGAGAGACTGTCTTTTTTAACTTTGGACTGAAACATTTAACACAGTACTGATGTATGTGCAACCTGGTAAATGTTTAGCTCAGTTCCCCTTTCTCCACAGAAATCTATTAATGCTTCTCAGAACAAATAGTCAGAAATGGTACAATAATTGTTTTACTGCTATTTCTTAGTGTGGTAATTACTATCTTAAATTTAGTCCTGAATGGCTAAATGGAAGGTCATGAGAACTGGTTGACTTTACTACAAGCTTATTGTACAGCCTCTTTTCAGCTTTTTTAATGTTTACAAAGATTCTTAAATTGAAGATTATGTTTTAAAAATCAGCATTGAAATTTTAAACTCTTAAATTTATTGGAAAAAAAGGAATGTGGCCTAGCTCAAATGAATCTGAATATTTTTCCCCTTATAGCTCAACTCCTTACCCCCTTGGTATGTTTATAGTGTGAATGAAACCTCAAAGGAGCATGCTACTGTAAGTGAACCAGAACATGCATTTGTGTGTAACCTTGGATTGGTCATATGACCTGCAGAAAAATGTAAATAGGGCCATTTACTTAATTTTAGACTGTTGAGGGGAAGGTTTGTCTTCTAGAAATATATCAGAAAGATCTATTTCAGCAGGTTTCCATAGAAGGGAAAAATTACTTAATTGCAATCGTGTTCAATAATGATGTTGAAATCAATCGCTAGTCAGTGCTTCAGTCCTCTTTGCATTGAAATCTTAAATAGGGTTTGTTCTAAATATTACACTACATTTTTATATACAAAATTATTGCAACATTCATGGGTAAAAGTATAATTGCCTAGTGGCAGGTCATTAGCTCAGAACTTTGAGCTTAGCAAATTTCACTGTTGTCTACCAAAGCAATTGAATATTTGAAATGATGGCTATTTCAGCAGGTATCTTTAATGAGTAAGAATTAAAGGTAAGACAATTTTTCTTCTTTTCTAAAAGTATTAATCCTGTATTATTAGTTGTATTAAAATTTATTAAAGTATACTTTTATAGTTACAAAATATTAGTGTACATTTTAGTGGTGAATTTATAACTCAAAATTTACAATGTACTTTTCTAAATTTTTTTTTAGATTCCTTTTGCTAAATGTTTTCACTCATTATTATAATCCATTCCTTAGAGAGAAAGGTAAAAGGCGTAAAACAAGATTGGGATCCTGGGCCTCTTAGTGCTAGTTATTTCAATAACTTATTATGTTTTCACCTACCAGTTTCTTAGCCAGTTAAAGTGAAGAGGAATAAAAACCTCTGTAACCAACCCTCCTTGCAGGTATACTAAGAGGACTCAATTTCCCCAATGAAACATGCTTAATGGCTCTCGTTTTAATTGCTGCGTAAGATTAATTTATTACACTAACCATGTGTGAAAATGATTACCATGGTAATACTTCTTTTATAAGAATATAAAGTCTTTGATAACTTTTACAACAGTAAGCTGAAAAGGAAAAAATCTTTTATAAAATATTTTTAAACTCCTTTGACCAATTTATTTCAGTTTTTCAAACTGAATTTAAAATCATTAAATGCTTAGAAATAAAAATCAGTTGTAATATACAAATTTATTTCAAAACTTCATTAATTCATTATCTACTTTTTGCTTTAGACTAATTTTTCATATGTTTTCTTATTGATACTTTATACGTTATTCTAAAAAGTATTATTATTTTCCCATGTACTTCATTAAAGCAATGAAGTTTTACTATATACTTAATGTAATCTCATCTTTATAAAACTGTTGTTCACAAATACTTGAGACAGTTATAAAACCTTTAACCCAAAATATGATTGACATTTGTATATTTTGTCAATTTTTTCTACAAGTTTTATTCATTTCAATTTGTTTGACAAATTACTTACAAATTATTGTAATGCACTACCAATATAGTGGTTCTACCAAAAAAAGGACATGATTTATTTTAAATTGTTTGCAATTTTGTGTAATAAATAAAATGTAGATAGATAATTACACAGCTTATTATTATTAATATCTACTAAAGCATAAACATTTGTAGCCCTAATTTTTAAAATGTGCCCTCAGAGAATGGATAAAGAAGGAAGGTGTTTGCCAACTCCATATTTCGTTGACTATCCATGAAGGTTGACACTTCTATCCCGTTAGATATCTTTATTTTTGTCAATGAAATCTAAATCAATATACTTGTTGCTTATGTTAAATATATTATTCCTTAGGTGTAGCTATTAAGCCTTCATAAAGTTATGAATCACTTAACTCTTGATAAATGGCATTTCAGATCAGGTAGGCACTCATGCAGATTAAAATTGAGTTTAGTATGTAATATCAGAATTAGTATTCAGAATCAGCAGTTTCTAAAACAAAGACCCTTTAGATAAGCTAGCTTTTATATTAAATTGATTATTTTGCAAGATTTTCTAGATGGCATATACTTTTGTTAATGTTATAATAAGTTATAATTAATATTTTTTAGAAATTAAGTTTCAAAAATTTATAGTTGACATTTGAATAATGCTTATGAAAGTTTTTTAAGAGAATGTATCCTTCAAAATTCTAATTATTTCTGTGATTTTACTGTCTCCAGAGTAAGTTAACTGTAATAGATATTGAAGTGACATTATCATATTGAATTTCACAAAAGATAAAATATTTATCTTTTTTCACTTTTAAGTCCTATAGTAAATGCTGAGGCATTTTACATATATAAGCATATAACCTGCTTTTATTTTTTAAAGAGTAATTCTTTTTTTGAAACTGTTTTATTAATCTGTATATCTTTTATGTTAAATTGTACCTAGCAAAGAGAACATTTCTTAAGTGCTCTTGTTTTTAGAGAAGGAAATACCTTCATATATGTCTTTATTTGTTTATTTAGCACATTTATTGAATCTGCTGTATATTCTCATTCATTTTATTTTTACAGAAGTTATTTACCATTATAGTATAAAATGTACATTAGTTTAGATTTGTCTTTTAATTATTTGGGCATGCAAAAAAAGAAGCGTTTCATAGTTCACTATCATAAGTATAAAATAATATATTCAATGCTTATTTTGTTTTCAAGATTAAAAAATGAAGCTCCCACCAAGGAACAAGAACCTGGGTCTAAGGTAAAATTTGTTTTATTTTATACCTTAAAGGTTTATACATTTAAAAGTATTGTTGGTGTGATTTTTTTTAAAATTTCAATTTCAATATACATGCATCAATAATAATTGGGATGTTAATCAGGAAGAAGATAATTGAGACTTTAAAATTTTTATTAGATAAATAAGTAAAATTGTAAGGTGTTTTTGTTTTGACAAAGACATTATGTATTTCTCTTATCTATTATTTAGTTCAACTAGTGAGTAAAGGAGATAAATTTATGAATTAAAAATCCTGAAATCTATAAAAACTCAATCATTTGATGCATTGGAAAATTAATCTTCCCAGATGATTTAATTTTCTGGGACGTTTAAACTGTCAAAGGTTTTAAGTAAGTTTATTTTATTTTTTTTATTTTTTTTTTTTTGAGACAGAGTCTCACTCTTTTGCCTGGGCTAGAGTGCTGTGGCGTCAGCCTAGCTCACAGCAACCGCAAACTCCTGGGCTCAAGCAATCCTTCTGCCTCAGCCTCCCAAATAGCTGGGGATTACAGGCATGCACCACCATGCCCAGCTAATTTTTTTTTTTCTATATATTTTTAGTTGTTTTGGCCAGTTTCTTTCTATTTTTAGTAGAGACGGGGTCTCGCTCTTGCTCAGGCTGGTCTCGAACTCCTGAGCTCAAACAATCCACCCGCCTCGACCTCCCAGAGTGCTAGGATTACAGGCGTGAGCCACCGCGCCCGGCCTTAACTAATTTTAAAATAGAAATATTTTGAATGTATATTAAATATATTTCAGCTATCTTAAACAGATACTCTTAATAAGTCTCAGAATTATTGTATGTTATTTACCAGACAGTCTGAGTGTAGAAACAGTTTTCCTTAAGTACTTGCTTTCTTGATATTAATTTATTTTAATATTGCTTAATATTATTTGCCTCTTTTTGAGTATAATAAAGTGAAGCAGCTTTGTCATTTATCTTTTGAACATTATTTTTGTCTTGGATAGTGCATAAGGGAAATAAATCTAGGTAGAAGTAGCAGCTTTCTTCTAAGCAGCTTTCTTTTTTACCATGGAAAGTTTTCTTTTGTTTAAAAAGTTCTTAACTACAAATAAATTGCTTTAACAGACACAAACTTTTTTTCATTATGTTTCTTCTTGAATGAGTTTTGGTAGCTTGTGGTTTTCAAGGATTCGTACATTTTTATCAAAGGTGTTAGACTCTATACAATTACATATATAGAGTTGCTTGAGGTATTCCTTTTATCCTTTTAATGTCTGTTGGATCTGCAGTGATATCCCCTCTTTCATTCCTGATGCTGGTAATATGTGTGTTCTTTTTTTTTTTTTCTCCTATTGTCATATAGACATACTTTTATATATGTTATAAAGACAGAATATAGTGTTTCAATTTTGCTTTAGACATTTATCTTTAAATTTAAAACTTAAAATTTAAAACTTAAAAAATTAACTTTATATTCACCTTTGTTTTTACCATTTCTATGCTCTTTATTTCTTTATGTAGCTCTCCATTTCTGTGTGTGTGTGTGTGTGTGTGTGTGTGTGTGTGTGAGAGAGAGAGAGAAAGAGAGAGAGAGAGAGAGAGACTGAGAGCGCGCGCGCGCGAGCGAGCGAGAGCGCGCGCACACTTATATTAAAAATTCTCCTGGAGCAAATATGGCAGGTATATATAAGGGTGTACAGGCTGATATTTTCCCCCTGAAATAATTATGCCAAATTTGTGCCTTGCTTAACTCATAATCAGAATTTAACATGAAAGAATGCTGCATCTGTGAGTTTAAATATAATCATCTTTTTTAGTATTGTACAAAGGATATATATTTTGGGGGCAGGGGAGTTCAATAAGCAAATAGGATATTCTTGTCTATTATAAAAAATGACATTATTAATAAAACCACATACAGATATCACTGGGCATCAAGATCAAATGTAATCAAGACAGTTTGCATACAAATTAAAGATGTTTATCAAATATTAAAAGATCTACTATCAAATGACAAAATACATTATGCTGAAATTAAAAGCATGTTGGTACAAATAACAAATTTTTATGCAGATTATCTATATGGGATGATATTTTTGAAACAAGTAGAAGTTAAAGCTGTAATTACAATCAGAAAACTTTGACTATATGTGAAAGCTACACACTTAACAAAAGGCCTATCTTTTTGCTTACAACAACTGAAAGTAATTTGGAAAGTATGTTTGATGAATATAAAACTTTAGCAAGAGATATCCATTTTCTTCTCAACTTTGAAAAGAAAAGAAATCAGAAATGCATGAATCGCTGGGTGAAGGGTATTCATAAAGATGAGGAAAGTGCTTATCAAATAGAAATTAAGATTATAGATGCCCTAATTTCGTATTTTAAACAGAGATGTGAAAAATTAAATGAAGTGTCTTCAGATTTTGAATTTATAACCTGGAGAAAAGTGTTTTCTATAAATACATCTGATTTACAGAAAGCAGCCACTGAATTGGCACTTAAATATTCTGATGATTTAAGTTCTATAGAAATTTCATATGAAATAGTTTAAAGCAACATATAATGTCAATAATTTGTAATATAAAAATTAGATTTTTTTTGAGTTTTCTAAAACTTATTAACATATTTTCTTAATCTTATACAGATTTGGAAGTGGTATTCAGAATTTTTAAATAATTCCAGCCACAGTAGCATTCAGCAAAAGTTTTAGTAAACTGAAGTTAATTTAAAAATTTTTGAGATTGTCACTTGGTCAAGAGAAATTGTCAAACAGGACAATTTGCTCATTTGAAAACAAGATTTAAAAAAAAAAAGAATTAGATTTAGAAATATATTCTTGATATTTCCTTTCATTAAGGTCAGGAAAGTAAAATGATAAATTCTGGTTTTGGTAGAAATAAAATGTTTATTGTTTTTTCCTTTCCCCTCCCTTCTTCCCTCCCTGAGAAATAAAATGTTTAGACTTAAGTTAGTGTTCTGAGTTTCAGTTCACCTACTTTTCAGTTTTTCAATATTTTTGACTAATGTTCTGGGGGAAAAAATTGAAAGATACACAAAATTTATATATAGGGGCACACATTTTTCCTTTTGCCTCAGGCTCCAGTATAGCTTGGCACAGCACTGATCCCAGCGTAATTACATCACAGTTTTTGAGACTATAACATATGCTGAGGCAGAAAGGTATACTATGATTTCTTTTCCTTTCCTATACCTTGTTTTATTTTTCTGAAGTTAGTAATATATATCTTTTTTACTCATTTGTTTAGTTTTCTGTGTACTAATGCTGTTTTTAAAAATGTCACAATTTATCTGTTCATGTTTGGAAATATTTTTTTCCAAACATTCACACTCATCAAAAGAAAATTGTTGGAGGGTCTGCAGATCTCTCAGACCGCTTGCCTCAGTTTACACCGGTTGGTCTCTAAACTTGTGTATAGTTTGTAAAATTTTCCTTTGCTACTCTCTTGTGTTGGATGGCCTATTTGCTGAACCCTGAGTTCCTCTTTTCTTGATTTACTCATCATTTTGATGAATTGTACCCTCTATTAGCTTCCACAAAAGGAGCGTATCTTTTTTCAGTCCTTGCATATCTAAAAATATATTTACTTGAATGATAATTTGGCTGAAGTACATAGAAAACAATTCCTATGCAGTTTTTAAAATATTGTTCCACTATCTTCTTATGTCTAGTATTGTTTTTGTTAAGTCTGATAACAATTCTCGCTCCAGTTTCTTGGTATTTGGTTACTTTGTTCTTGTTGGAAGCTCTAATGATTATGTCTATCCCTGATGTTTTGAAATTTCATATGATCACCCATCATCCTTTTTTTATTCATCCTGGTAGGCATTTGACAAGCCTTTGCAGTTTGGAGATTTCTGTTTGGGAGAAGTTTTCTTGTTTTATTTTTTTGGTAAATTTTTACTTTTATTTGCTCTGTCCTCTTTCTTTTGGGAACTTCTATTGATCTGATATTGGGCCTTCTGAATCATCAACTCCTTTAATTGTATGGTATTTTCTTTCATGCCTTCCATCTTTCTGTATTTTTGGTTCAATCTTTTTGAAAAGATTTTCTAAACTTAATTACTTATTTTAGTTGCCATATTTGTAATTTTGAAGAACTCTTTAATTTTTTATTTGTTCTTTATTATGTTTTTATAGTTTCTTGCTATTTTTTAATGGGTCAAACAACATACCTCTCTAGTGATATTAATTACATATATATTTTTCTTTTGTTCCCAGCAATGTCTCTGAGGTCTCTAAGTCCCTTTCTTTGTTTCTTTTTGTTTATTTTGATCTTTCAGTGTTAAAGGATATCATTAGTTGTGTAGTGATCCTTGGCTGCCCATACATAATTGAAGAGTGAGCCTAAAAAATTCATTGAAAACCCTGTGTGTTTGGATGGGAACAGGGCTACCTTGCATAGCCATAAAGATTGTGTACTGCAGAACTCCAGAGGATACTTATATACCGCTTAGTACCCTCAAAAATTATCAATGTTTACCACATTAAAAATTAAAATTGTGAAATTTAAAAAATACTAATTGCCAAAAATAATAATCATAAACCTACTACATATTAACATAAATAACATATATTTAAAAAAATAACTGTTGTCCAAAACAAAAGTAACTTAGAAGAATGACATCATTTTACACTTTTGCATATCTCTTTAATCTTGAGCTTAACAGAAGAAGACTGGATCTTATGTCTGTTCAGTCCGCTGTGATATGTTGTTTTGGTTGAAATGTCTGAGGAATATCTAGCCTTACCCAGTACTTTGTTCTTGTATTTGTTTGTTGAAATGTGGAATTTGACTCCATATCACTGAACTTTTTGCACTTTGTTACATCAAAATCTATTCGTCTGTTTTACGCTTAGAATGGTTCTTTTATCCATACATTATTTTGTAACATTGTGCATTGGTCATTTGGAAAATATTGGTTCACTAAGTTACATAGATCTTCCAATGTTGGCATATTTCATTATGTAATATCAAGCAGTCACACCTATTAATGTTAGTATTAATCTAATCAGTGGTTGATGTGAGTTTTCCTGAAGTATAATTTTTCTTGATTTTATTACTAGCAGCAGATACTTCTGTTATTTTCCTTGATATGACAGACTCACTTTCTTAATTTTCAAGAAAATGCCTAACAAATTCCCAAGTCTAAATATCCATAGTTTGATAGTTACTCTTCAAAATAAAAATGTTGTTCCATTAAAAAAAAACATGTGGCTAAGTACAGCTTTCAACTCAATCACAGACCTACATGTTTCCACTATGCAACAATGGTGCTTTATGTGTAACTTTCCATTTTGTCACCCAAAACACTGAAAAGATATGAACTCAAAGACTGTGATTTAATAAAATAAATTTTATTGCTTGTGTGTGGTAGTGAAGAACACAGTGACTACTAGTACAATTTGAATTTGATGCCACTGCCTTGATTTGTGTTAAAGTGCCAGCATTTTTACTCACCACTGTTTATGTACCAAAAGTTGTGACCTCACTTGCCTCCTGAAAGTGGTGTGGATTCCCCAGGTGTCCATGTATCACACTTGTAGGACCACTGATGTAAATTTCAATGTGAAGGTTGCCTTCTGGATTTGTGCAGTGTACGGCCTACACAATCGGCACGGGAATTGTTTAGACTTCAATGTAGGAAAATCCGGTGCTGAGCTGACTGATTAGTTTGATGAGGAGGATGCTCTCCAAAGTCATTATGGGAAATCTTTCTTTCAGGCTGATAATTTTCTCCAAAGAGAAATCTTCTAGATTCTAGCTGGGGATGATAGGATAGAAAGTGAGTCCTCTGGCTGCTGGCATTCTGGGAGCCAGGCAGAGAGAGGGACTGTGGATCTCTCTACTCAGTATGTTGACTTTTACTAAATCTTTCTGTTTTCTTTCAGTATCTCATACCTGCCCTTTGCTGTTCCTGGTATTCACAAGTCTTCAGTTCAGAAAGTTAACCTGTAGCCTCTTTGGGAGGAGAAGGGATAGGTACATGTTTTGTGAGTTGGGGGAAGGAGCATTTAGATTAACCAGCAGTCCCTGTGCATCATTTTTATGCTTTATGTACTAGATATTGTACCAGTTTCCTCCAAACACCAGATGTCTTAGGTTCTCTGGGCAAACTGACTCTCTTTAACTTACACTCCTCCACTGCAGACATTTTGTTGTAACTTCCTCCATAGTGCTGAGTCAATACAACTCCTCCAACTACTTTCCATCTTTTGAAAATTTGTTCAAATCTCTTTAGCAATTAGTATTTTGTTTTCTTGGTCTTTATGAGTGAAAATCTTTTATTTCTTTGCCCTAATTTTGGCAGGGTTTTGGGAAGAGATAAATGTGTGTGATTAATACACCATTATCAATTTCACAGGCTTGAGTCAATCTGCTATAGTGGTCGAGAGCTAGACCTAGATTTGAATCTTTACCACTTACTATGGTATTACCTTGGGTTCTCTGCTTAACCCCCTCAATCTTATTTCTCATTTGTAAAAATGGTGTTTATAATATCTGATATGAGGATTAAATGAGATAGTGAATGTAAAGTTCTTAACATACTGCCTCATGCATTATATGTGCTCAATAATTGGTAATTGTTATAAACTGTTAGGCTGGCCTCTGGCTTACTGAAGTTTTACTGTATTTTCTCCTCCTCATAAAACATTAGAAATAAGCAGAATATTTTTTTAATTTGTCTATTGGTTTCATATTCTTGGTTTGACAGTGGAAGAGTTACCATGACTCTAACTATGAAATCATAAATTCAGAAACGTTTTATCTAAATGTCTGTACTTAACATGTTTACATAAAATACTGTGGATATATTTGGTGTTCAGATTCAAGTTGTATTTTGCTAGTTTTCTATTCAAGTAGTTGTAATTATGACCCACCCTTGAAATAGAGGTTAAGGAAAGCAGGTATGATATAATTGGGTAACTGCTTCTTGGCCTTGATTCAGAACCTTTTGGTACACTGAAATTCTTATAGGTTAAAAAAAAATTCTTTTAATCCTGCTTTTATTTATGAGAATTATTCTAGCACATACTTTATATTTAAAAAATTATTTTTCTTTTATTTTTTTTTTTTGAGACAGAGTCTCACTCTTTTGCCCGGGCTAGAGTGAGTGCTGTGGCGTCAGCCTAGCTCACAGCAACCTCAAACTCCTGGGCTCAAGTGATCCTTCTGCCTCAGCCTCCCGAGTAGCTGGGACTGCAGGCATGTGCCACCATGCCCAGCTAATTTTTTCTATATGTTTTTAGTTGGCTGATGAATTTCTTTCTAATTTTAGTAGAGGCGGGGTCTCGCTCTTGCTCAGGCTGGTCTCGAACTCCTGAGCTCAAACAATCCGCCTGCCTCGGCCTCCCAGAGTGCTAGGATTACAGGCTTGAGCCACCACGCCTGGCCTAAAAAATTATTTTTCTATTTCTTAGTTATAAGTTGCACACTTACATTCCTTTTACCTAAAAGTTTAATATAATAAGCATAGTCTTCTTTTTTTTTTTTTAAGCATAGTCTTCTTTAAGCGTAGCTATGTATGTAAAAGAAAAGTATTATTAATCTTTTCAGGAAATTGCAAGACCTAATATGGCTGAAGGAGAAACAGAAACATCAAATTCTGAAAGGTAAATATAAGGAAAATGGAATCTCTTGAAATTCAAGTATACATAAAAATACTTGAGCTTATTTCAAAATTGGCAAAAGGCTATTTAAATTTTTGTGTATAGTGTTGCTTTCAGTAATGGCTTTTAATTAAAATAAAATTTTAATACAACAAAAATATACTCTGGATTCTTGGCTTTTAAATCTTTTAAAGTATAGGGTACATTTTATAAGTTGTTAAATTTTTTAAAAATTGCTTACTAGTAAGTAAACTGTTAACAAATTTTGTTTACCCCTATTAAATGAAAATAGTTACATGATGCTACATGTTACAAGACGGGGACAATGATTGCTAATAGGTAATCTTAAAATCTTCCTTTTTTTTTTTTTAACTATTTTCAAAAAGCTATGAAGCTACTTCTGTGGTAGGATCTCAACATAAGAGTTTCAAAATTTTGAGATTGGTTTTTAAAATTTTAATGCTTAGGTAGAACACTAAGGAACACAAGACATTTCACAAACCTTTTTAGCAAAAGAGAAACCCAGCATTCTAATTAGAACTTTATTCCAGACAAAGATGATTTTGTCTTTTAAATTAAGTAATTTCCCCTTTTCTATGTTTATGCTATTTATTTTATGATAGGTTACTTGTTAATCTTTTGAGATTAATTAACCTATTGCCCCTAAAAAGCAAATTATGGAATAAGTCTTTATGAAGGTGTTTCTTAGACTTCACTAGTAAAATTATTTAGCTTTTTCTTCACCTAGCATTTTTCCTAGAGTTCTGGGGGCAAAGTTAACAACAATTCAACTAAGGAGTTAGAAAATGCAGACTAGTTATCTCCATATTATTTAAGATTTTTTTGTAAATTGTAGTTAGTCCAATATAATCTGAATAAAAATAAAAACTATACAAATTTGGAATGAGGAAAAAACTAAAATTTTTGCATATGATGTAATTGACCAATAAGATCTAAGAAATGAGCTAAGAATGATTGAAATCAATGAAAGTATTAGTTAAGGTAGCTTGGTATAAAAATAAGGATCTTTATAATATACCACTAACATCTGATTACAGAATATAATGGACAAACAAGTTCATTCACATTAATAACAAAAAGAAATTTATAGAAGCTAAATGAAGAAAAGCGAAAATATACTGTGATAGAAAATAATACGTTAATTTGCATGACAGACCATTTTATAAATTAATTTATGGATTTAATAAACATTTAGCTGAAAATCCCAATCAGATTTGTTTTAGATACTGATAGCCTTAAAATAACATAAATATTTTTCCATTTATTAATACCATAAATATATTTACTCATTTCTCTGTTATCCAATATTAGATTGTTTCTGTATTCACTATTTCAAACATTGTTTTAATGAGCATCCTTGACAAATATCTTTTACATTTTTAAACTATGAAATTTATGGGGAAGAGTTGTAGAATGTGAGTGATAATAAGTACATTGTTAATCAACAATTGTTATAACTGTGTACTATTGGCCCAGGAATAGTCTAAAGATAGATCAGTAGAACAAAATATTATAAAGAGCAGAGAAATAACCTTATAGAAATAATAACAAAGTAAATACTAAATGACCATTTGAAAATGTTCCTCGGATATTTGTGCAATTCATTAGAAAAAAGTCCAAATTTTAGGTGGATTAAATGTGAGACATAAGGTATATATGATCATTAAATTTATTTTTGGTAGAATAGGCATCCTTAGATCTGGATAAGGAACTAGAGATCTTAGAAATCTTTTTCTGATATTTTATGATTCACTAAATAGTTTCTCTTAACACACCAGGGTCAAACACACACACAAAAATAAATATATGTGCAAACATGTGTATTGTAGGTTTATACATATTTTTTTCAGACATGTGTTTGTATATTTTAAATTAGGCTATTAAAATTTAAGGAAATGTTTATGAATGCTTATCTAATTGTGCATGGGAAAGACATTCCAACCATAAGATAGTTTAAATCATAGAAGAAAAATAGATTTTTTTCCCAAGTATATTCCTTATTTTAGGTGCTCTTACAAATTAACAACAACACTTAAATTTTAGTTAAAAATAAACAAGAAGTATGAACAGATGAAAATAATGACAGCCAGGACTAAAACCAGTTGATGGACTCCCCAGGTCTCCTTTTAATATATGACTCCAGAGTTTTTCTCACAATCTTGCCTAAGAAAATTGGCTTTCTCCTAAATTGTAATGTCACGGCAAGGACTAGGGACTTGGATTTGTTTTCCTTTTGGGTAGGAAAACGTACCTTGACTTTTTTTATTTTTTAGAGTGTATCTTTATTTTGATAGTGTTCAAAAATATTGTTTTATGATGGAATAGATAATAAATGGCTTTATTTTTTCAGTAAACAAGATAAAGCTGCTTTTTCAGAAGAAAAAAATGAATGCGATGCAAATTCATTTGAAGGCTCATCGGCAACAAAAAGTGAAGAAAGCCTAGTATCGGTTTCAGATAAGGAAAATGTTACCTGTCTTGCAGACCAGAAAACTGGCTCAAAGAAAATCTTCAATTATGACCCAAATATTGGTGCAGATAAAGGGGAAAAGGAAGAACAAATACAGCATGTTTGTCAGGAAATGGAGTTGAAGATGTGCCAAAGTTCAGAAAACATAACTTTATGTGATCAGATTAAAGATTATAACTCCAGCAAAGCTAAATTTTCTTCAAAGAATATTAAGGATTTGCGGTTAACATCAGGTGATGTAAGCATTGATCAGTTTTTAAGGAGAAGAGATGAACCTGAATCTGTTAGTTCTGATGTTAGCGAGCAAGGCAGTATTCATTTGGAACCTCTGACTCCATCAGAGGTACTTGAGTATGAAGCCACAGAGATTCTTCAAAAAGGGAGTGGGGATCCTTCAGCCAAGACTGATGAAGTAGTGTCTGAGCAAACAGATCACATTCCTGAAGAAAATAACCCTAGCACAACAGAGACAACAGTAGACCTGGCAGCTGAAAAAGAAAGAAGTTGAAATTAGTCATTCTAAGTTTTAGTATACCAACGGTAAGGGCATTTGGAACACTGCTATCAGGTGAACTCGGTGGTGGTGGTGTGGAGTTCAGAAACAGAAAAATGTGAGGGAGGTCATTCATACGTTTTACCTGTGTGTTCAAAATGGGTTATTAAACAAGTCGATTCACCAATAATAGCACTATTAGCATGGATTTCTAAGAAGTTTTTAAAAACATGAACAGGATTTTAAAGAAAGTTAAGTTTTCAACAGAAAGATCTCATTTAATAGTTTTTGAGGAAATGGGACTTAGTTGCTAATATGAGTTGATTTTAAGAATATTAGTTATAGTAATAAAACTTTTCAAACTTCCATCAGTCCTTAAATAAATCCTTATTACCTATATACCCTTTCTGATTAACTTAAAGAGATCTGCAAACTTTGTACCTTTTGGAAATAATTGATTTAAAATAATGGCTGATTGGCATTGTTAATAAAGGCTTTATTTTGCATATGATACTGGTAAATGGAGCATGCTTAGAGTGCTAAATTGATCTAATGAGAATTTGGATCAACATAAACTTAATTTTGGATTTAATATAACATTCCAGTCTGTCAGAAGCATGTAAACAGAATATTTGAATCTGTGTACCTCCATACAAGTGTTAGCCTGCCAGGCTGTAAGCTTACCTTAATTAAACTTTCAGTGAAAGTGAAATCATTAAAATATAAATTTATATTTGTGCTTTTTTTGTCTGTGTAAGCTGTGTAGAAACTCCTTGATGTACTAGTTGTATAAAGTGGAAACCCATTGTAGAAACTCCTGTAGCTATTATGCTTTTAATATTGTTTTAATGATCTTCTTTAGAAATAGACCCATAAAAATGGTCTGGAAGCCAAACCAAAGTATGGTATAATGTAGATATTGTAAAGCAGTAAACCGAAAACATGTCCTGAAATGTATTCAGCCATGTTTAAGTGACTTTTCTTTAATTGTAAAATAGAAACTTCAAATGGGACCTAAAGCAGTGATGTAAAAAATTGGTTTTGGGAATTTAGCCTAATTTATCCATAAGATGGCTGCTAAATTGACTTTTCAGTTGTTTTTTATCATCTAGAAAATAATAGATATAGGAATGAATAATATGAAGAACAGTAGTTTGCTTTGAAGTACTAATAAACTTTTATTTAAAATGCTACATTTTTACTTCAAATGTGCTTTGAATCCTTCAGTTTTGTTTTACTGAATGTTATGTTTTAAATGACTATTAAAATTCTGCTGTATATAATAGTTTTTCAGTAAATATTTGCAATAAAAATATGTCCCTGAATAATTTTATTTTTCAGATCACTGCTTGATTCAGATTACCTTTGGTGCCTTTAAAAATTGTATACTTGTTCAAAGAAATTTCATGTTAAAATTAGTGGTAATTATCTCATCTCCAGTCAGGAGCAAGCAATTCAGGTATGCAAACCAAGCCTTTGGGAGCAGTGCTTTAGAGCAGTGGTTGGGAAACTTTTTCTTTATAGGGCCAGATGATAAAAAATTGTGGGCCATGTGGTTGCAATTACTCACCTCTGCCTTGTATCATGAATGCAACTGTAGATAATGTGTAAATGAGGAACCTGTTTGTGTTCCAATAAAACTGTATAAACACGAAGAGGACGTTGGCTGGATTTGGCCCGTGGACTAAAGTTTGAATACTCCTGTTTTGGAGTGCTTAGACTTGTTTGATAAGAATATGAAAGCCAGTGATGTACTCTAGTGACTGCCAAAGAAATATCAAGATGCCTTAATTTATTACAGCTCCCTGTTACCTAACAATACAATTATGATTGATTATAAGTGCAGTTTAATGACATTAAGAAACATTGTATTCATTTTGTTAGATGGTACTTTTATATTGAAAATCTACATACCATATTTATTTGTATTATTTCTTCTGTTTTGTATCTCTCCAGTGTTTTAAGGAAGAAATTATAATTTTTTTTCACCCTGTGATTTTTAAAAGAACTATTCTAAACATTTGGTAAAATGAACTAATAAGATATGAGTCACTTTGTTTTGGCTGTAAGTAAAAAGATGAGAAAACCAAATATCTGGGCAATTATTTGCCTAAAGTTACAAATCCAAGATTTGAACCTGATTTGATCTGATTCAAGTTACTGTTTTTCCATCACTCCTCTGGTTCCTAGCATTTATATTGAATATTCCCTTTTAAAATAACTCATTTTTTGCAAATAACCCTCCCATTGATAGTACTAAGTATAGTTCTATTTATTTTCCCTGCAGTGGCTATATGCATATGAAATCAAAGATTTCTTAACCTATAGAAAGAGGACCTATAATCTCTTTTATTAATAGAAATTGAGGACTTTTACCAAAAGAGGAGGGGTTAGTAAATCATTTTATTAATAGAAAAGGTAGCATATAATTTAAAGATATAATTTATAAAATAATTATTGGAAGTTTTTGCCCTTGGGAGCCCAAGTACTAGACTGCACTATGAGTTGGGGACTTCTTGAGGCATTACATCAGGCTGCCAGTTCGTGCAGGGTCCCTTGCTTTTCCCTGGTACCCAAGCTGTGGTGGCAGGTGCCATACTGGGTTCACACCTGTTGTGGGACTTTGTATTGCCCAGGGACCTTCAACTATTGTGTCTTAACTCCACCAGATCTCCCCAGAGATGTTTCCCAGCACCTGCTGGGATTGCCGCAGCTCCACAGGGAAGCTAGACGCAGAGGAGCAGCAGGGATTCCCAGTGGTGTAGCCTTCAGGGAGTAGGAAGTGGGAGTGTACCCCACTAAGGGAGCAGCAAATGGGACAAAGGAAACCAGAGCATGTGCTTTTCTGTGTCCCAGAACTTCCTGCCTGTGGGTAGGGACTGCTTGCACCTCTTTCAGCAAATGCACAGGCTCTGTGCTGGGATTTGTGGGGTAAGGCTGTAGTTCTGCCCTAGAGGTTGAGCAGCCCTGGTGCTTGTGAAGGAAAGTGGAGAAGGGGACTTGCCCTCCCCCTAGCTCACTACTGGGGACACAGGTGGGGCTTCTCCTTAGGAGCCCAGTGTGGACAGCCTATCTAGGGCATTTCAGAGCAGCTACACACTGGAGGTGTGTCCTCCAGGCTCAGGCTTGCACAAGGGGTGGAGTCCCTCCCCCTCTCTACTTGAAATGGCAGCATTCTGCAGATGGACAGTAGTGTCAGTTTGGTCTTTATATCCTGAGCACCAAAACGGGCATGATGGGAGGCAGATTGTTTTCCTGCTGGCTTGATACAGTAAAGTTGAGGTAGCTCCCTCCTTTCCTCCTGCAGAGACCTCAGTGCATTTCTCTAGGAGCTCTCCGCACTACCTTCATCAGGGCTCTAGCTTTTGCCTGCAGTTGAGGTATCCCATATACCCACCTGCTTCTGCCATAGCCGGTTTTTACCCATGAGTGCCATCTACTGGCCTGCAGACTGAACTGCTTGACCCAGTGTAAAAAGTGCTGGAAAAGAAAAGCGCAAAACACTGGGGAACTAGATAAGCTTCGTGACAACTCTGCCATTGGAGCCCCAAAGGAGGCAGTGAACCTGCTCGCACACCCAGTACCTTGCTACCACAAGGGTCATTTGAGAAAGCTATCACGCCAAGATTATTTATAACCGAAGAACTCATACAGAGTCTTTGCCACGGAGAGTACCCAGAGCTGAAGCCAGGTTGTCATAAATAATATACATTATAATCACATCCTTAATGGGCAGGGAAAAACAAACCCAACAAACCCAATTGAAAGGAAATTCAAAGATAAGAAGAAATAGACTATCCAGATGAGAAGGAATCAGAGAAACAATTCTGGTAATACGTAAACAATTTTAACAACCACCCCCCGCCCCCCAAGGATCATACTAACTCTCCAGCAATGAATCCAAACCAAAATGAAATCTTTGAAATACCAGATTAAAAATTCAAAAAACTGATTATAAAGAACCAAAAGAAAGTTGAAAACCAACACAAAGAAATGAAACCATTCAGGATATGAATGAAAAATGTTATAAAGAGATAGATACTTAAAACATAATTTCTGGAAATGAAAAACGCACTTAGGGAATTAAAAAATACAGTGGAAAGTTTTAACAATTGACTAGACCAAGGAGAAGAAAAAATCTCAGAGCTTGAAGACAAGGCTTTGAATTAACCCAGTCACACAAAAATAAAAAAAAAATTAAATGAACAAAGACTCCAAGAAATATGTGATTATATAAAACGTTCAAACCTAAGAATCATAGCGATTCTGGAAGGAGAAGAAGAAAAAACAAAAGGTTTGGAAAACCTATTTGAGGGAAGAATTGAGGAAAATTTTCCTGGTCTTGCTACAGATTTAGACATCCAGATATAAGAAGTACAACTCCTGGGAGATTGATTGCAAGAAGGACCACCAAGGCATATAGTCATCAGACTGTAAAGTCAGTGTGAGGCAAAGAATCCGAAGACCAGAAAGAGAATCAAATTACCTTTAAAGGATATCCCACCGAACTAACAGCAGACTTCTTAGCAGAAACTTTACAAGTCAAAAGGGATTGGAGTCCTATTTTTAGTCTTCTTAAATAGAATAACAATCATCAAAGAATTTTGTATCCTATAAAACCAAGTTTCATAAATGAAGCGGAAATAAAGTCCTTCCCAGACAACCAAATGCTGAAGAACTATGTCACCACTAGACTGACCCTACAAGAAATACTTAAATGAGTTCTAAATATCAAAACAAAAAGTCAGTACTTGCCATTATAAAAACACTATAAAACTCACAGAGCTTAGAAGTTCATAACACAATTGAGAATACAAAGTAACTAGGTAACAGTCAACATAATGACAGGAAGAGTATCTCACATATCAATATTAACTTTGAATGTAAATGGACTAAATACCCCACTTAAAAGATATAGATTGGCATAATAGATAAAAGTATATAATCCAAATATCAGCTGCCTTTCAGAGACTCACTTAACTGGTAAAGATTTTCATAAGTTCAAGGTAAAGGGGTGGAAAAAAAATATTCCACCAATGGAAACCAAAAGTGAGCAGGAGTAGCTATTCTTAGATAATACAACAGTAAAAAAAAAAAAAAAAAAAAAAAAAAAAAAAAAAAAAAAAAAAAAAAAAAAAAAAAAAATATATATATATATATATATATATATATATAAAACAAGGTAATTATATAATGATAAAGGGTCAATTCAACAAGAAGATATAACTGTCCTAAATGTATGTGTACCTGACATCAGAACTCCCAGATTCATAAAACAAATAATAATAGACTTAAGAAAAGAGATGGACTACAAGACAATAATAGTGGGGGACTTCAACACTCCACTGACAGCACTGATTGAGGCAGGAAATCAACAAAGAACCACTGTGCTTAAATGAGGCTCAAGAATAAATGGATCTAACAGACATTTAAAGAACATCCTGCTCAACAACTGCAGAATATGCATTCTTCTCAACAGCACATGGAATATTTTCCAAGATGGACCATATGTTAAGACACAAAACAAGTCTTAATAAATTTTAAAAAATCGAAATGACATCATGGATCTTTCCAGGCCGCAGTGAAATAAAATTAGAAATCAATTCCAGGAGGAACACTCAAAACTATACAAATACATCAAAATGAAACCACCTGTTCCTGAATGATCTTTGGGTAAACAATGAAATTAAGATGGAAATTAAAAAGCTTTTTGAAATAAGTGATCATAGTGACACAACTTACCAAAACTTCTGGGATACAGTAAACAGTACAAAGAGGGAAGTTTATAGTGCTAACTGTCTACATTGAAAAGACAGAAAGATCACAAATTGACACCTTAATGTCACATCTCAAAGAAGTAGAAATATAAGAACAAACGAGACCCAAAGCTAGCAGTAGAAAAGAAATAACAAAGATCAGAGTGGAACTAAACACGTTTTATACCAAAAAAAAAAAAAAAAAAAAAAAAAAAAAAAAAAAAAAAAAAAAAAAAAAAAAAAAAAAAAAAAAAAAAAAAAAAAAAAAAAAAAAAAAAAAAAAAAAAAAAAAAAAGAATGGAAAGGATCAACAAAATGAAAAGTTGGTTCTTTGAAAAGATAAACAAAATGGACAAGGCACTAGCTGGATTAGCCACAAAATGAATAGAGAATATTCAAAGAAGCTCAAAGAGAAATGAAAAAGGAGACATTACAACTGATACCACAGAAATACAAAAGATCATCTTGAGACTTCTGCACCAACAAACTAGAAAATGTAGAGGAAATGGATAGATTCCTGGAAATACATAGTCTCCCAAGCTTGAATCAAGAAGAAGTAGAAATCCTGAATAGACCAATAACAAGTAGTGAGAGTGAATTAGTAATAAAAAAAAAACTCCCAGCAAAAATAAAGCCCAGTTCCAGATGGATTCACAGCCAAATTCTACCAAACATGCAAAGAAGAAATGGTACCAATCCTTCTGCAGGTGTTCCCAAAGATCAAGAAGGAGGGAATCCTCTCTAATTCATTCTATGAAGGCAGTATCACCCTGATACCAAAACCAGGAAAGGACACAACAAAAAAAGAAAACTACAGACTTATATCCCTGATGAACATAGATGCAAAAGTGCCCAACAAAATACTATTACAGCAAACCAAATGCAACGGCACATCAAAAAGATAATTCACCACAATCAAGTGGATTTCACCCTAGAGATGCCAGGGTGGTTCAACAGGCAGAAGTCAATAAATGTGATTCACCACATAAACAGAATTAAAAACAAAAACCATATGATCATCTCAATAGATGCTGAAAAAGCATTTGATAAAATCCAGCATCCCTTCATGACAAAAATTCTTAACAAACTAGGCATAGAAGGAACAAATCTCAAAATAATAAAAGCCATATATGACAAACCCACAGCCAATATCATACTGAATGGGGAAAAGGTGAAAGCATTCCCCCTAAAAATTGGAACAAGACAAGGATGCCCACTTTCACCACTTCTGTTCAACATAATACTGGAAGTCCTAACCCGAGCCATCAGTCAAGAGAAACAAAGTGCTGCTGAATTGAAAAAGAGGAAGTCAAATTATCTGTCAAAGATATGATCTTATATCTAGAAAACCTTAAAAAACTCGTCTAAAAGATTCCTAGATTTGATAAACAAGTTCAGTAAAGTCTCAGATTACAAAATCAACCTACACAAATCAGTAGCATTTATATATACCAATAATAACCAATCTGAGAACCAAATCAAGAACTCAGTCCAATTTATAATAGCTGCAAAAATTAAAATAAAATACCTAGGAATATATTTAACCAAGGAGGTGAAAGATCTCTACAGGGAAAACTAGAAAACACTGATGAAAGAAATTGGAGAAGACACAAACAAATGGAAAAACGTCCCATGCTCATGAACTGGAAGAATCAATATTGTTAAAATGACCATACTACCTAAAGCAATTTACAGATTCAGTGCAATTCCTAACAAAATACCAACATTATTTCTCACAGAATTAGAAAAAAAAGTCCTAAAATTCATATGGAACAAAAAAACAAAAAACAAACAAACAAACAAAAAAAAAAAAAAAAAAAAAAAAAAAAAAAAAAAAAAAAAAAAAAAAAAAAAAAAAAAAAAAAAAAAAAACAAAAAAACAAAACTGGAGGCATCACATGACCTAACTTCAAATTGTACTACAGGGCTATAGTAACCAAAATAGCAGAGTACTGTCATAAAAGTAGACAGACAGATTGATGGAACAGAATAGAGAACCCAGAAATAAAGCCATATACCTACAACCAACTGATCTTCAGCAGAGCAAACAAAAACATACCCTGGGTGAAGCACACCCTGTTCAATAAATGGTGTTGGGAAAACTTGATAGCCATATTCAGAAGAATGAAACTGAATCCCTGTCTCTCTCCATATACAAAAATCAACTCGAGATGGATTAAAGACTGCCATTTAAGACCTGAAACCATAAAGATTCTAGAAGAAAACCTAGGAAAAATTCTGGGCATTGGCCTAGGCAAAGAATTTTTGACTAAGACTCTAAAAGTGAATGCAACAAAAATAAGCAAATGGGACTTAATTCAACTAAAAATCTTCTGCACAACAAAAGAAATAATCAACAGAGAAAATAGACAAAATACAGAATGGGAAGAAGTACTCACAAACTAAGCATCTGACAAAGGACTAATATCCAGAATCTACAAGGAACTTAAGCAACGTAGCAAGAAAAATAAATAAATGAAAAAGTGGGCAAACAACATGAACAGACATTTTTAAAGACAATAAATGGCCAATGCATATATGAAAAAATTCTCAACATCACTAATCATCAGAGAAATGCAAATTAAAACCACAATGAGATACCATCTTACTCCAATCAGAATGGCTATTATTAAAAAGTCAAATGACAAAGGAAAAGAATTCATTATATCAAAAAGATACCTGCACTCAGATGTTTATCACAGCATAATTCACAGTTGCAAAGATAAATTGTCAACTTAAGTGCCCATCAACTGAAGACTGGATAAAGAAAACGTGGTGTGTATATGTATACATATGTGTATCTATACATATACACGCCATGGAATATAACAAAATGATAATAAAGAATAAAATAATGTCTTTTGCAGCAAGTTAGATGGAACTGGGGGCCATAATCCTAAGTGAAGTAACTCAGGAACAAAAAACTAAATACTACATGTTCTCACAAGTGGAGACTATGCTGTGAGTATGCATACAGAGTGGCATAATGGACATTGGAGACTCCAAAGGGAGAGGGAGGGATGAGGGGTAAAAATTTACATATTGGATACAATATACTATTTGGGAGATAGGTACACCTAAAGCCCAGACTTCACCACTATACAACATACCCATGTTACAAAACTCCACTTGTAATCCCTAAATCTAACTGAAATTTTTAAAAAATTCTTAGAAAAGATCATCAATATATAGAAGTCAAAAATCTTCAAAATTTTATCATAAAAAATAATTATTGAAGCTTTAATATCATTACATTTTTGTAGGCTTCTCTTATGTCATTGTTAGACTTCATAGCTGATATCATTTTTGTTCCATCATTGTTACTTCAAGACTACTCATTTGTACCGACTTAAATGAAATAGGAGTTTTGTATGTATATATGTACTAAAAGAGGATTTCAAGTATTTCATTTTTACTAGATTACTATAACACTAAGACTTGTTTTATTCAGTCAAGTAATGAAACACTTAACTTACCTATTTCTAAGCTTAAAAAGAGCAACAATTATTTTTTAAATAGTCATGTGCCTCATAATGACGATTGGGTCAACAGCAGACCATATATGATGGTGGTCCCATAACATTATAACGGAGCTGAAAAATTCTTATTGCCTAGTGACATCGTGATAATCCTGATCCTCTGTAGGCCTGGGCTAATGTGTTTGTGTCTTAGGTTTTAATAAAAAAGTTTAAAAAATAAAAAAAATTTAAGTAGAAAAAAATTTATAGCATAAAGGTATAAAGAAAAAAATATTTTTGTACAGCTGCACAATATGTTTGTGTTTTAAGGTATTATTACAAAAGTCAAGTTTTAAAAATTTATAAAGAAATTATTGTAAACTAAGGTTAATTTATTATTGAAGAAAGCAAAGTATTTTTTTATTTTATTTTATTTTTTTATTCCAGGGTATTGCGAGGGTACAAACACTACAGTTACACTTTCTGTCTTTGCCTCACCCAAGTGCGGGTTAAAGGCATGCCCTTCCCCCCGCCCCACTTAGTGCTCCCCGTGTCCTTTAGTTGTTGATTTGCCCCCCCATCCCCCTAATCCCTAGAGAGTATTTCTGCCATGTGATCAACCTAGTGTTGATCAGTTAGAACCAGTTTGATGGCGAGTACAAGTGGAGCCCGTTCTTCTGCTCTTGTGGTGCTTCACTTTGGATAATGGGCTTAATTTTAATCCAGGAAAGTGTAA
>RJWJ010001981.1:0-99895 GCA_004363605.1 Indri indri
CCCCACCCCCAGGCTCGGGTCCCTCAGTCAGCCTTCAAAGGCCACCCTCAGCCAGAGTAAGTGACACTAAAAACAGCGATTCCCCCTCCACCCCCCGCCTGCCCACTGATAATAATGGGCCAAGACACTTTTATTATCATTATTAATTAGCACTTTCAAGCAATGGAATTAAATCAATATGGTGGACTGAAACTAATTTTAACAAGCCATTGAGATCAATCATTGGGACTTTTATCTACATAAATGCCACTAAACTCAGCTCGTTAGTGTAACATTAGCTGGGAAGAAAAAGAAGGGAGACTGGCGGGGTTTTAATTAGGAAGACATAAACCGAGCCACAATTTTTCTTCTTTGATTTGCTTTTAATCTCGTCTGCAAAGCTCTTCTGGTGCTGCCCGGGCTGATTTTTTGAGTCCCAGGCCACTTGGGCAGGAAGGGGAGGGGACGGAGCGGGGAGACGCAAAGGCTGCAGACCGCCACTTCCTGGGTCCCAGCCTGAGATGAGCCGTCGTCACCCTGCCGGGTCCCCTGACTCCCAGACCCTCACAGTCGGTGCTGCTGCTGTCCCTTGGTATTTGTTTAGCATTTATTCATTCCTGCATTGTATGCAAATTATTCGCGTTCATTTATTCATTCAATGAACAGTAGATGAGCACTTAATATGTGCCAGGCACTCTGCTTGGTGTTCTAAGAGAATTAAAATAAAAATGAGCAAGATGTGGTCCTACTGCCCCAAAGAGCCTGCAGCCTGGTCTTAGTCTCACTTGGGCTGACAGCCCCGGAGGGCCAGGACTAGGACTTATCCGTCGTTTGCCCTTCCCATCTGGCTCTGTGCTCTGCACCCGGAGGGCCCAGTAAATGCCTGGGGTGAGTAGCTAAGAACCCCCTTCTCCACCCAGCACCCTACTCCCTGTTCCTGGGGCTCCCGCACTCTACCCCTGCCTCCCAGACTAACCTGTGAGCACCTGCAAGGTGGGGACTAGACGTGAGCCACCTTTCTATTCCTGAAGTCCCCTACCCCTACCATACCTGACATGAAGCTGGCACCCAATTCACAACAGTGACGAGCATGGGGCCATCTACGTTTCCCAAAGATCTGGATAAAATCCCAACTCAGCATTCGAGGTGCACCTATGGCACTTTTTCACTATGTCCGCCCTCTGCTTCCCAGCACAGTCCCCCATGCTAGCTGTGTGTGCGCATTCCATCACCCATGTCCTGGCCCACCCCATTCGCTCTGCTTCAAGGGGTCTCGCCTTCCCAAATCCTACCCACCCTTCCAGGCTGTCTCAAGCCTGCCCCCACCACCCCAAAGCAGACGTTCCAAATCACGAGTCTCTTCCTGCTTGGCCAACCACGCGGGCCTCACTGGGCCTCAGGGCCTCACTGCAAACTACCTCCTGCTGCTAGCTGTATGCCGCATTCTCACTCTCCTGCTGGATTTGGGATAGGAATCTTAGGACGCCATCTCTGGGAGGCAAACCATTCCTCAGTGGAGCAGAGTGCAGGGGTCCAAGCCCAGCTCTGCTGCTTAGTGCATTCATGGCCTTGGGTAAGTCACTCCATCCTGCTACACCTCAGTCTCCTCACCTGTAAAACGGCAACCAAACAGTACTTATAGGATTGTCGTGGAAGTCAAATGTGATAATTCCCATAAAGCATCACTGTGCCTGGCACTTAATAGGTCAGTGTGTTTGTCACAACTACCATCATCACTGTAATTTTCACTATTATTGTCAACGTGTGTGCTGCAATTTCATCCCCACCCAGAAAACTATTGATTATGATTTGTCTTCCCTGCAAGAAAAAGCCCCACTGATCTGCTGACATGAAGCTCAATCGCTCATTAGAGATGTTTCCCATTACCATTCCATAAACTGACATTCTAGATTGTATCTCCCAGTCTCTTAAGAGTTAGGTTAGAGTAAACAAATCCATTAAGTCCAGGTCACCCCTGCGTATACTAGCAATCAGATTTTTGAGGTTGAGGTCCTAGACCTTGGTGACCATACCAAGGTACCACCAACTTGAGGCTCTGTCTATGCAGCCAGAATGGCTTCAGGGGTCCCATGTACTTTAGGCTCATTGTTTTACCTCTTTAAGCAAGTTACTCAAAATCCCCAAGCTTGTTTCCTCATCTGCAAAACAGGGAAAACATAATAACATCTCATCTATTGGGTGCCGATAAGGACTAGCTAAGATAATGAATAGAAAATGTCTTACACAGGTAGGTACTCAACAATTGCGACTCTAAGAGCTATTAATTATTATACTACATCACCATACTTTGTTCATGCTTACAATGATTTAAACAATGCTTTATATTTACAAAGCCCTTTCTTAGGTGTTTTCTTACTCCTCATTACAACTGTCCCCACCTAACAGAAAAGGAAATTAGGAACAAACTAAGTCACTTTCTTGAATGGTGGTTGCCAGAATTTGGGAGCAGGGGTTGGGGAGATGTTGGCCAAAGGGCACAGAGTTTCAGTTGGATGGGAAGAATAAGTGTTGGAGATCTATTGTACCACATGGTGACCATAGTTGATAATAATGGACAGTATATTTGAAATTGCTGAGAGAGTAGATCTTAAATGTTCTCACCACAAACCAAAAATGATCACTAGATGAGGTGATGGCTATTAATGAGCTTCATTGTAGTAATCATTTCACTATGGACACTGATATTAAAGCATCATGTTGTACACCAAAAATATACACAATTTTTATTTGTCAATTTTGCCCCAATAAAGCTGGGAAAAAAATACATAAAGTCACTTTCGTAAGATCACAGTTTGTAAGTTACAAAGCTAGAACTCAAACCCAGGTCTCCTCTCACAGGCTAGTATTTTCTTTATAAAATATCTGCCTATTCAATAATCAAACAGCAACAAAAACCTTACTGTTTTGTTTAATTACACTTTAAAACTATTCTGAAATTTTGGCATTGCTCTAGAGTCCCTTCCGTGTCCTGCCATTTGTGGCTGTATTCATCATATTAATAAGCTACCCTGGTTCTCGAAGCCCTGAATCAAAAAACTAATCCACTTGTCCTGTGATGACTGACAAATATGGGCCATGAGTCTGAGATCTGACCAGATTTTCTACGTCCTCTGGGCCTTTTTGTTGGGCATTTCACCCTGGAGGTGACCCGTCGCTGCAGTGTCTCCTAACAAACAGGAGAAGCAGGTCATGTGAGGACGGACCAGGCTTGGGCACCAAAGGCAGCACCGGGGGTGTCTGCCATGTCGAAACACCTGATGTCTGTTCTTGTGTGGTTGGGCAAGTTCTCAAGCCACGGAAGCTTGGGAAAAAACAAGTGTACTTCATAGTCACAGATCTGGTAGCCGGCTCTGCTGTGAACTAGCTTAAACTAGACAGCTTCCTTTCTGGAGCATCTATACTTCCGGATCCCCAGCCCAAAATACATGGTAGATGTATTTTGTGGTGGAATCCCTAGCACTGGCTGAACTGTGTGGCCCCCACCTAGTACTACAGCAAGCTGTCCTTATGCTTAGGCCCATGGGCAGCCCGTCATCGCCTTGCAGTTCCAACTTTAATCCCAGTGCTATATTTTTCCTTAGAAATTAGACATGTCAATTGCACTCAAGTCTTCCTCTGGAACCAAATTCATCACCATCCCTGCCCCTCACCATCTTCCTGCCCCTCCCCCAAAAATGTCCCAACCTCCTCATGTCTAACAATGACACCACCATCCTCAAGGTCTTCCAGACTCAAGACCCTGCAGTTGTTTTTAAAATTCCTTCGCCATAATTCTCGAAATTCAAAGAATACCAGGTATAGTGTAGACCAGGTACTAGGTGTAGACATTGGTCACAGCCCTTCTCATATCAGGTTTGAAAATCTACAAATTTGTCTCCCAATGCTGGAGTCCTCCTTGGTCAGTTCTTCTAAATCGAGGATCAGCAAATTTTTTTCTAGAAAGGGCAAGATAGTAAATATTTTAAGTTTTGTGTCTGTATTACAAATATTAGAGTCTCTGTTGCAACTACTCAACTCGGCTGTTGCAGTGTAAAAGCAGCCACAGACAAATATAAATGAATGAGAGGGGCTGTGTTCTAATAAAACTTTATTTACAAAAACAGGTGGCAGGCTGGATTTTGCCCAGGGGCTGTTATTGCCAACCCTTGTTCTATACTGTTTTCATATTAATCTTCCCTAAACACCATAGTTCCTATAATTTTGTAGCATTATGCAAAAGTGTAATTAGGTCCAGAAATGAGACTTGAACTCTAGTCTTCTATAGCAGATGTTGTTGATATCTTGCCTCATGTTCCTTCACCCACCTGCAGCCTCGGGGGACAGTTCTGTGGAGCTCTGTACAGCTTTCCACCTGTACCCACCTCTCTCTGCTTCACGGCCTGGGAGCTTCTCAGCTCATGTGCAAGACAGGCCAGAAATACTGGGGAATTAACACCCTCAAGAACCATCCTCGCCTGTAGGGGATGCGAATCGGTGTTGCTAAAAGAAAAACTTCAGACAAATCAAATTTAACAGAGTTTAATCGAGCAAAGAACAATTCAAGAATCAGGCAGCCTCCCAAACAAGAACAGCTTCAGAGCGACTCCAGTGCTTCCACGTGGTCAGAGGATTTATGGACAGAAAACGGAAGTGACAGGCAGAAAACGGAAGTGAGGTACAAAAATAGCTGAATTGGTTAAAGCTTGGCGTTTGCCTTATTTGAACGCGGTTTGAACAGTTGGCACCTGTGAGTGGCCAAAATTCAGTGACTGGTACAAGAAGAGGCTGCAGTCTGTTTACACATCCAGTTAGGTTGCAGTTCACTACCTGTGGAGAAATCTGTGGGCCAAAGTTACAATATGTAAGGAAGCAGCTTTAGACTAAACTTAATTTAACCGTGTATATAAATTACACTTCCCCATCCCTTAGGGAAACCATTCTGAGGCACATTCTAGATGGATCCATGGAGGGTCTTAGCAGGGTTGAGAGCCGACTGCCCACAGCGGTGGCCCCACTAAGGTGTCTTCCTCAGCTTCTCCCCCCCACCCCCCACTGCTGTGACATTATCCCAGGTACTTCCCAGGATACCTGTCTCAGGCTCTGAATCCACAGTAACTGAACTAAGACCTCTTCTGACTCCTAGCCCAGGACTTTTCTTTCTTTTAACTCCCTCCTAAGAGTCTGCAGTGGCACTTTTACTTTTGACAATATAGCAGGCTAAACATTCTGAAAAATATCTTCTGACCCTAACACTTAGGTACTGGATAAATCACACAAACACACTTTTAAATGAATTTCTGTGTTTTTAAGGAAATATAGGATGTGTACAAGGGCCACATACTTACATATGAACACAAACAAACAAAGAGTGAGCTGAAACAAGACTGGGAAGTGAAGCCCTGGGGAGAAATGTCAAAAACTTGGAGCTTTAGAGATTAATGTGGATTTGATGTGAACGGGAAATGGGAGGCCAGGCTTTGGCCTCATGCCTGGTTAAGGAGCTAAACTTACCAAGACTTCCACATAAATCTACGGCCTCAGGGAAAGGGCAGGCTGAAGAAAAAAGACAGCCTTCTAACAAAGGAAAACTGTCTGTGTGGTCGCTCTAGGTGAAAATACATGTATATATTCCTCCCTTAGAATGTTGGATCTAGATCTGTTCTCACTAGGGGGTCAGAAGTTTGAGTTCATACTACCCGCAGGTGAGGAAATACCAAGCTGAGAAATTAAATTAAAGTCAACCTAGCTTGATAGGGCTCCCAGTTCCAAACAGATGCAGAGGGAAAAAAATGTCCTTGACTCAGATCCCACAGATTATGTTCAAGCAAACAAGAGCTCAAATAAAACATCAGCGAATGCAAAAAGAAACAAGCCGACAGAAGCTGGCATCAGCAGAAATTACAAACAACAAATTCATGCACCTCTAACAAATTTAAATGTTGGATTACCAGAGAGTGAATATAATTAATTGTGAAATCTTTAAAGAAAAGACATAAAACTGGGAAAACGAACACAGGGCAAGAGAGTATCAAAAGACGGCAAGGTACATTTTTTTAATTGAAGTGATAAAGACAATCATTGAAATTAAAAATGCAAAGGAAAGGTTTAACATAAAATTAGACACCCCTGAAGAATAAATTAGTGAAATGGAAGACAGCTGATGAATTGTGCAGAACTCAGCATAGGGAGGTAGGTGGTGCAAACAGAAATAATGGTGAGGTCAAGAAACATGAAGGATAGAACAAGAAGGTCTAACATATGTAATCGAAGTTATGGAAATAGTGAAAGGGAGTGAGGCAATATGCAAAGGATTAAAGACTAAGAACTTTCCAAAATTTGCAAAAGACATAAATCCATACATAAAGGAAACACAACTATATGAAGTAGCATAAATAAAACAAAACACATACCTATAAACCTTGTAGCAAAACTGCAGAATGGAAATACAATAAAAATATCTTTTTAAACACCCAAAACAAAAGACTGATCACCAAAAATAAAAACACAAGAAGAGAAGTTGATTAATGGATACAAATATATGCTTTGAAAGAAGAAATAAGACCTCATGTTAGATAGATCAGTAGGGTGACCATAGTTTATGACAATATATTGTATAGTTCAAAATAGCTAGAAGAAAAGAATTCAAATGGTTCTAGCATAAAGAGAAGACATAAATTAAAGGTGATAGATATCCCAAGTATACTGATTTTATCTTTACAAATTATAGGAATGGATTAAATTATTGCATGTACCCTGAAACCATGTACATCTATTGCTCACCGATTAAAAAAAGAATAAAGGTATGGTAATCACTGTTACTTGTTCTTCATTTAGAAAACTGTGTCACATGCAGCCTACTGAAGAGCATGTTGACTGAATATTCAGTCATATTGATGGGAATGTCTATGAATTCTTGGTATAGGCATGATGGGAGTTGTAAATAAACAACTGGCAGTGGTTAAAAAAAAGAAAAAGAAAAAAGAAATCAACAATTAGACTAACAACAGACTTCTCACTTGTGACAATGGAAGTGAAAATATAATGGAATAGCATCTTCAATATGCTGGGGAAAAAATAACTGTCAATCTTGGACAGTGTATCTAGAAAAACCATGTTTCAAGTTTGTTTCAGTAAAGAATAATGAAACAGAATTTTAAAAAAAAAGAATAATGAAATAGTTTACTGCAAAGATATCCTCACTAGAGGACTTACTTTAAGAAGTAAAATAATCCCAGAACTAGGTCTTTAAGGTAGGAAGGAATTGTGAGCAATGAAAATGATAACAGAAATATAAATCTAAACAAATATTGACTACATAAAAAAAAGTCATAACATCTATTTTGTGTGTTTAAAAACAAAAACTAAAATAGCTGGACAATGTTGAAAGGCATGGGGTTGGTGGGAGATTCCAAGACCCTTGCACTTGAGGCAAGAGGAATTAAGATACTAATATATTTTAGACTGTTTAAGTGCTCAAAATAAAATTTAAACATTTACCTTTAAATAAATATAAATGGCACTAATAATTTTCAAACCATTAGAGGGAAAACAAAATTAACAACAAATAACCCCAAAGAAGGCAAGAAGGGAAGGGAAGAAAAGAAATATAGAAAAAGCAAGATTAATAGCCCAAAATAACAAGGTAGAAATTAGTCCAAATATGTACATAATTTAAAATCCTATGAAACTTAATATATACATGTAGTAAAATTAAACCCAAAGGCAAGGGAATAATGAATATAAAATTCAGAATAATGATCACTCTTGGGAAAGAGGGAAAGTTTATGGAAGGGGAACACAGAAGGACTTCAAAGGTATTGGTTCTATTCTAATTATTAAGTGGAATAGAGGGGACAGGTATGTTTTTTTTAATCCTTTACGTGTTATATTTTCGCATATGTATTTTATATAAATGAAAGATTTCATTAGAAGGTCTTAACTTTTAAAAATGATCTACAGTGGCTCCATAGTGCCCTATTAAGTTTAAACTCATAGGTCTGGCATTTTAAGGCCCTCCCACACCTGGGCACAGATTCTGGCTCACTGCCGCCCAACACAGATGCCAGATGCCTTGCTCCGGGGGGGGATTTCCTATTTCCGTCCCTCTGCTCTGCATTGCCACTACCAGACTCATTCACGTTTCCAAGATTTTGTTTTTTCTTCACCCCTCACCTTTCCCTTTATCTACACTGCAAACTCTATAGTTCCTAGAAGAAAAGTAAATAAATAAAATATTATCTCCAACGTGAAGACTTTCTGAGTTAACCTCAGGACACACAGATGTGTCTCAGTGATGTGAAATACTCCCAGGACTGGTGAAATCAGTCTGCCACACACTCTTGGTGTTCACTGCAAGGGGAGAGGGGGGTCTTGTCTCTCAACTAGCCAGTAAGCTCCCTGAGAGCAAAGACAGAGTCTAATGCTTCTCTTTGTCTCTTACTATGTCTTAGCCAGCAGTGAAATCATAAAATGCCCTAAATCCACATCCACTAAAGAGAGGATGGCATGAGAACAATTTATTCTCATGGGACATACTCTGTTTTAGAATCTGAAAAATGTTTATGGCCTTGATCTTGTGTCTTTCATTTGTAACCTGCCCCATATACCTTTCCCACTTAAACCACTTTTCTCCTTAAACCTGTTCAGATTGGTTTCTGTTACTCTTTAGCCCAACAATCCTCATCAAGAAAGGCATGTCCAGGACTTAAGGGAACTCAAATTCAAACCTCGACAATTACAAATTACCACACACCATGAACTTTCAAAATTGCTCCCAAACAATAAATCTGTGAATGCCAATGGGATACTGAATTGAATTAGTTTCACAACTAGGTGTCTACATTGTCAAAACTTGAATCTAAGTTTCTTGACAGGGGGGAGGAGGGGACGGGCATATGCACAAACAACGAGTGCGATGCGCACCTCCCGGGGAATGGACACACTTGAACCTTGGACTTGGGGGAAAGGGACGGCAAGGGCATCATACGTAACCTAATCATCTGTACCCCCATAATATGCTGAAATAAAAGAAAAAAAAGTTTCTTCACAATCCATCAGCCTTCTAGCTCCCCCAAGTGTTCACTGATGTTGCTTTATAGAGGTTATGAGGGTCCTTTCTCTTCTGAAACCTCATAAAGAGGTGCCTGGTAAGATAGCAAGAGTTTACACAGAACATGGTGGGAAAAGCTGTTGTCTTCCACCAAATTAGTGGAAGCTGAAAATGGAATGGTGAGTATGAGCTGGAAGTGGAGAAAGATCTACAAATCCTTATCATTGCCCAGTCCAAGAAGAAAAGTAACTCCGCTAACTATAGATGTCCTTATTAGTCCTACTGACCAGATCATTGACTAAGCAGTACCTTTGCCAATAGATAGCTGGGAACTGTGGCATCGTTATTCATTCATTAAGCAAATATTTATTGACTGTCTACTTTGTGTCAGGCGTTGTCCTGGGTCCTAGAGACACATCAGTGAACAAAACAGGTTAAATATCTGTCCTCTTGGGGCTTTCATTCTAGTAAAGAGAAACCTGACAATGAAGTGAACAGGTCAAATGTGTTTTACATCAAATGTTGATACACGCTATGGAGAAGAATATAGAGGAAAGGACATTAGCAGTGTTAGGAGGTCAGGGTGAACATCTCAGGGTGGACAAAGAAAGTTTCCCTGAGAAGGCAACATTTGAAACACAGGCACACAGGACTAAGGAAAGAATGAGAGAAAAAAATAAATAATGAATGCAAAGCAAGTTTCCAGTAGCTCCTGGATGGTCTCCCAGGCCTGATTCCTTGGGCTTTTCCTTAAATCAAGAAGATAACAAAAACAGAGCTGGCAAGACTCTTCTCCAAGGTGATGAAGTCACAAGACTGGCAGGACATGGCATTTGCAAGCTGAACTGGTAGCTAGCAAGTCCTGCCTCTCCACAGTAAACCTCAAGGGCCAGGACTTCCCACTTTCATAGCAGGCCTGTAAATTGCTTTGATTGTTTCTCTCTCATATAGATATCGAGAGAGAGAGAGAGAGAGAGAGAGAGAGAGAGACCAGTTTTTAACAGAATAACTGACAACAAGACACTGCCTCACTGCTTTTGGAAGCTTGGAGACAAACTGTTAATTCTGTGATTTCACCAAGTTACTTATGGGATGAATCTATCAAGGCCAAAGAAATAGGTTGGAAAGTTAGGGGAAGAGCTATTTGAAGACAAGCAGTATGAAACCCTTCTGCTACAGCAAAAGGTAAAGAAAACAGTCTCACCAAGTTAGCTAACCATTCTCAGAGATTAATCTGTTTCTGGAACTCAGCCAGGTCCCTGTGATGCCATTAGGAAGGATTAAAACACCAATGTGACTGTGACATCTCACTTCTCACCCATCCTCTGAATCATCATGGGCCTCCTCTTGTATTTTCTATGGAGAAAGCACAGGCTTTGGGGGTCAGACTCAAGTTCAAATCCCAGCTCTGTATTTTATAGGAACTTGCTTTTTGGCTTAATTTTCTTGTTGTTGTTGTTGTTGTTGTTGTTGTTGTTGTTGTTGTTGTTTTTCTCTTCACTCACAATCTCCCCACTTCCCATATATTCCCAGGGAAATATCCGGTTTTCTTGAGTATATTATTCTATTAGCCACCGTATGAAACCTCCTAGGGGGAGAAAACGCACTGTTTTCTAAGTGTTTTCTGTTTCTCTGGCTAGCCTTTCTTTGCACAGGTTTTAAAATCCAAGAAATTCAGCTCTGGCTCAACTTGCATACCATGTTCAGCAAAACCAAAGAAGACTCAATCTTTCTACTTCAATATCCTAGCTAATGACCCATTCTCAATGCCATCTCAAGGTCTGAGACAGATGTGAAACTCAAGTCACCACATCTGTGTTGTAGGCCAGGAGGAGAAAAGGCAGAAAGACAAGAATAGCCACTCCAAGCTGAGCCTACCCAGAAGTCCCACATAAAACTCTCACTTACATCTCACTGGCTAGAACTTAATTGCAAAGGCACACGTTGCTGTGAGAGAGTCAGCAAATGTGCCTTGTTAAAAAATGAAGAGCTATTTTTCAGGAAGAAGGGGAGAATAGATGTTGGGGTAGGCCACCGATGGTCTCTACCAAAAGATTATAACAAGAGTGGAATGCTACCATAAGGCAGGCATGGGCGTGGGAGGTCACCCAGATGTGGATTCCACATAGCACAAGGCCCTCACCCACTCTCACTCTCATGCTTTTGCACCTTTGTCCATGATCACCACCTGCCTGGAGGCTCTTCTGCCCTTATTTACCTAACTCTACCCTTTCTTTGAGACACAACTAATACGATACCTCCAGAACATCTTCATTTTCCAGCCCCCACTTCCCCACCTCCCAAATCTCTCTGTTTTTCCCTATTATAGCACTTTTCACTCTTCTGATAATTGGGTCTTTACTGATTTACCAGAGTAGGAATACATCCTTGTGCTCTACTAAGTGCTAGTCATTTATTTATTCCTGTTATTTCTCTTTTTTCTGCCTTTGTCTTCCTCACTGTCCATTTTCCATGTGTTTCTTTCTTTCACTTCCTTGCCTGTTCCTTGGGATTGTCTGGGCATTCAAGGTAGGTCACCTTGAGTTCCATTGATGGTCGATAAGGTCATAGAGAGTCCTGATCTTGAATCTATTATACTAAAGCTTCAAAGCCAGAAATGGGTCACTAATGGGCCTGAAAAGTCAATACAACTCCCAAGCTGCCTTAACTTACTCTTAGGAAATAGGTTATGCTCTAGGAGAATCAGTCCAAACTATGCCATTTCAATGTCCTTGACCCTAAGAAATGACAAGAGATCCCCATATGGAACACCAAGACAAAAGAGTGTGGTAAGGCACAAAAAAACCATAGCACCCTTTTCAGGGTATGTGTCGATTTTATGTGAGTCGTGTGAGTTTTCATGTTACATTGAAGACAAGCAGTAACTAGCTAATTACTTAACTGGCCTTCAAGACCACATCCCCATGGTTTGGGCAGATCATGGGAGAACTGGAGAGACCTCAGTCAGGAAAGAGCAGTTGAGATGCAGGCCTCCCTTCCATAAGCCCTTCTGTGTCCAAAGGTCCCTGTTTTTCACTCGGCTTCATGTCTTGGATGTGGGCTATGGCAGGGGTTGGGGCAGAAGTGGTAAGTGTGTGGATGAGCCATCTAGGTGATGGGAGCCAGCTGCAAACATCCCATGAAGAAAGGCCAAGAAGCATGAACAAGAAATTCCCTGAAAGCAAGGCCTGAAGCCACAGAGGGCAAACCATTTGTTACCAAGAAAATTATCAAATTTCATATAAATTTCTAGATTTATCTCTCTTTTATTATCCCCTGTTCTTTAGTAAAGATATATTTAAAAATTAAATATAAAGATAAGTATTTAAATACTGATCTTCGTGGGTTACATGCTACAAAGGGAGAGGTCTCAGGTCAGTATTTGGCCCAGGATTTGAAGAGGAAATAGTTTCTTTTTCTTCTTCCCATCTTTCCTAGTCAAAGAGTAGCTGAAATTATAATTGCCAAGGAAACAAGAAGAATTTATGTTTCCTAATAAAAAGTGAGATTCTAAGTATAAAAAAATGACAAAATTCCCTACCAAAGAACTAATTACAGTACAATGGAAAACACCTAATATTTTGAGCAAGAAACCTAGGTTTGGAGTCCTGTTCTACGACATACTGAGTGACCCAAAACCAGTCACTGAACTTTCCTGAGCTTCAGTTTCCATGGCTATAAATGAGAGATCATAAAATCTACTTCATAGTAATGTCATAAGATTGAATGAGATTTTTGTGGAGGGAGACAAGATGACTGAACAGAGACACCACCTGCCAGATTGTCTCAGAAATAAGGAAAAGTTTTAGATGAAAAAGAAGAAAACAAACAAACAATCATACATAGGGTGTAATTCCAAGGGGAAACTGTCAGAACCTACAAGCGATTGCATGGGAAGAAGTCATGGAGCAGAACAAGAAGGAGCAAATATCAGCAAAGGACAACCCTCAAGAGGCTTGGAGTCCAGTGAAAAGTGTAGTTCGAGGGGGTCGTTTCTCCCTCCCCCACATCTCTGGCAGGCAGCAGGCTCCTGAGCTGCTGGAGAGCCTTTCTACCCTCGCGAGCCCAACAGCTGCTGCGGCCAGTGAACTGGGATCTTCTTGAAGACAAAGCGCCAGGCTGCCAGGCCCCTTGGGACACTTCCCATCACAACAGACCCAAGCCACAGCAGGTGCCATATTGTTGCTCTACCCACCATGCACCTTTGTCTTCCCCAGGTTCTTCAGCCCCTCAGTTTTTATCTTGCTCATTCCCACATAAACATTTTCCAACTCCAGACTGCAGGAGCCACAGGGGGTCAGTGGGTTCCAGGGGATCTTCATGACCCCAGAGCTTGGACATTCCAGACAGGCTGTCTTCCAGAGACAGGGACAGAGATGATCAGAGCGCTGGCTGTCCTCCATCAAACTTTTTTCCTATACTTCCCCTCCCCTACCTGTGGCTGCCAAGAGAGACAATTGAGCTGGGGCTCTCTAGAGTGGCTGCTTCCCCTATAGGTATGCCCACCACACCACGGCTTCCACAGAGAATGGGGCTCAAACTTTTCCTCTTAAAGACCTGCTAAGGACTAAGAGGTGCTCAGACTGTGAGTTCCCTGCTTACCAGTCCTCCCTGGTGCTATTGCCTGGCTGCTCCATCAGAGCAGAGCACACCTCTGAAGTGGAGGGATGTCAAACCTGCTTGAGCACCTCATAAGCAACTCGGGATCAGCCCGCTTCTCCCTGGCACAGTCAGGGTTTGATTTTGGGGGCCCAGGGACAGGCCTGCAGGGCCACATCCCATACCCTCAGGACTCAATCATGTTGCTTGGGGTCATGGAGGGGAAATTTGTGAACTAATCTCGAGAGGCAAGGGAGCTCACGTGGGCAGGACTGAAAAGAGAGTGCAGTGTGGGTCCCAACCACAGAGCACTTGTGGAGCACCCTCCCCCCACAGGAAAAACATGCTCTCAGCCCAGGCAGCATCCTGGACAGGGAAGCTCCCAGACTGCCATGCCATCATGGGGGAGCTCATCTAGTTTGAGCTCCTGCCTGCTGGCAGATGCTGGAGGGAGAGCATGGAGCAGGGGAGAGGGGAAAAAAAGTGAAAGCTGCTTCTGACAGCCAGATTGTGAATCCTAGATAGCCCTGCCTCCACAAGCAGACTTCCTAGCTGAGTGGAGCCACCTCGGCCCCTTCCTGACAACTTTCCCCAGAAGCTGGGAGCAGACCTTTGACCCCTGCCAAAACAGCTACCTTACCGGCTTTTGTGGAGCTTGAAGGCAGGCTCACCCACTGCAGCCCCTTCCAGCCTCACTCCCCCACCCACCTCTGCTGAGGTGAAGAATAAGGACTCAGCTAGAAGTTCCAGGGCCCCAACCACCACCTGGGCCATTTGATTGCTTCTTCTAAGGGGCTAGAGCTGATCATAGGTCCAAAAAAATAACACTGAAGCTTGTTCCTTCCAGCAAGCACCACCTACTGACAGGGAGGTCAATTTGCACTGCACATTACAGCATTTACTGACTCAATCATACAGGGTGTGGTTGATTCTTACCCACAAGCACCTCCTACTGTCTCAGAGATTAAACTGGACAAGCCAACACAATTCACATTGCTAAAAAGACCACAGGCCTGGGGAAAGAGAAAGGATTTCAAAGACCTCTGTCCTCCTCATCAAAGAAAGACAGGGATGCTGCCCACACACACAGCTCACCAATGCTACAGCCTGCAAACAACTAAGAACTGAGAAAACCACCACACTAAGGATATCTATAACTAAGGCATCCAGCCAGAACCTAGATCTACATCAAAGCACCCGTAAGCAAAGCCAAAAGTTCTTACCCAATATATGCTACAGACACACCTTTAAGAGTAATGGGGATGGAAGCCACATCTAAACAAAAGAAAACCCCAAGATAAGAAGTGACAGCTGCCCCAGATGAGAAGGAATTAGCAAAACAACTCCAGAAGCATGAAAAATAAGAGCAAAAGGACATCCTCAAAAGGGAATACCGGCTTTTTAGCAATGGATACAAACTGAAATGAAAATATTGAAATGACAGATAAAGAATTGCAAATATGGATTGTAAGAAAGCTCAATGAAATCCAAGAGAAAATGGAAAACCAACTCAAAGAAACCAGAAAACCAATTCAGGAAATGAATGAAAATTTACTAAAGAGATTGACATATTTTTTAAAAAAATAGAACCTCTAAAAATGCAAAATTCATTTAAGAAAATCCAAAACACAGTGAAAAGTCTTAAGAATAGATTAGACCAGGCAGAAGAAAGAATCTCAGAGCTCGAAGATACCTCTTTAAAATTAACTCAATCAGTCAAAAATAGTGAAGAGAGAATTAAAAGGAATGAACAGCCTATAAGAAATATGGGATTATGTAAAACTGCCAAATATAAGAATCATAGGCATCTCTGAGGGTGCAGAAGAAAACACACAAGGGCTGGAAAACCTATTTGAGGAAATAATTGAGGAAAACTTCCCTGGTCTTGCTAGAGATTTAGAAATCCAGGTACAAGAAGCTCAACGAACACCTGGGAGATTCGTTGCAAAGAGGCAATCACCAAGACACAGTCATAAGACTGGCCAAAGTCAATACAAAAGAGGATTCCTGTGACCTGTGAGGTGAAACATCAAGTAATTTACAAAGGAAAATCCATTGGGCTAACTGTAGACTTCTCAACTGAGACTTTACAAGCCAGAAGGGATTGCGGCCTCATCTTCAGTCTTGTTAAACAGAAAAACTACCAGCTTGGAATTTCGTATCCTTCAAAACTAAGTTTCATATAAGAAGGAGAAATAAAGACTTTTCCAGACAAGCAAACACTGAGGGAATTTGTCAAGACAAGAAATGCCCTGCAGGAAATATTCAGAACTGCATTATACATGGATCAGCACAATAGACACCCACCAGTGTAAACCCACCCAAAAACTAAAGCTCAGAGCTCATATAAAACAATATCACAAGAGGTAAAACAAAGCAATAAGGTACTACCCAACAGAATGAACAGAACTGCATCAGTTCTATCAATCAATGTGAATGGCCTGAATGCCTTACTCAAGAGACATAGGCTGGCTGTCTCAAGAAAATATACCTAATCCACAAGGACTCATACCGACTCAAGGTAAAGGGATAGAGAAAAATATTCCATGAAAATGGAAGCCAAAAGAAAGCAGGTGTAGCCATTGTCATTTCAGATAAAATCAACTTTAAATCAACAATAGTAAAGAAAGACAAAGATGGTCATTATATTATGGTAAAGGGAGCAATTCCACAAGAAGACATAATAATCCTAAATATTTATACACATAACACAAGAATACCCAGATTCATAAAGAAACCCTACTAAATCTAAGCAAAGAGATAAATAGCAGCATTGTAATTTCTGGGGACTTCAACACCCCATTGACAGAACTAGACAAATCATCCAAGCAGAAAATAGAGAAAGAAATACTGGACTTAAATGGGACTCTAGAACAAATTGGCCTCACAGACATTTAAAGAACATTTTACCTAAAAACTCTGAATATACGTTCTTTTCATCAGCACATAGAACATTCTCCAAGATTTATCATATCTTAGGCCACAAAACATATCTGAACAAATTTTTAAAAAATAGAAATCATACCATGTGTCTTCTCAGAACACTGTGGAATAAAACTCCAAGAGAAATGCTCAATTCCACACAAAGTCATGGAAATTAAACAACCTGCTGCTGAACAATTACTGGGTCGATAATGAAATTAAGATGGAAATCAAAAGATTCCTTGAACTGAACAACAAAGGGGACACAAGCTATCAAAATCTATGGGATTCAGCAAAAGCAGTCCTAAGTGGAAAATTTATAGCCTTAAATGTCTACATCAAAAAGACAGAAAGATCACAAATAGACAACCTAATGACATGACTCAAGGAACTAGAAAAGGAAGAGCAAACCAAACCCAATGCTAGCAGAAGAAAAGAAATAACTAAGATCAAAGTGGAACTAAATGAAATCGAAAAAAATATATACAAGGATCAATGAAACAAAAAGTTCTTTGAAAATATAAACAAAATTGATAGACCTCTTGCTAGAGTAAGCAGGAATAGAGGAGAAAGGACCCAAATAAGCTGAATGATAAATGAAAAGGAGACATAAAAACTGATGTCACAGAAATACAAAATAACGTCTGTGAATACTATGAAAATCTCTACACACATAAACTTGAAAACACAGAGGAAATGGACAAATTCCTGGAAATACACACCTCTCAAGACTCAGGAAGTAATAGAATTCCTGAACAGACAAATAATGAAAAATGAGACTGAAGCAGTAATAAAAAAGCTTCCAAAAAAAAAAGCCCTAGACCAGATAGAATCACAGCTAAATTTTATCAGACCTACAAAGAAGAGCTGGTACCCACACTGCAAAAATTATTCCACAACAATGAGAGGGAAGGAATCCTCCCCAACTCATTCTATGAAGGCAGTATCACCTTGATACCAAAGCCAGAAAAGAACACAACAAAACAAGAAAATTATAGACCAATATCCCTCATGAATATAGATGCAAAAATCCCCAATAAAATACTAGCAAAATGCATTCAACAGTACATCCAAAAAATAATCCACCGCAACCAAGTAGGCTTCATCCCAGGGATGCAAGGATAATTCAACATACATAAATCAATAAATGTGATTCACCACATAAATAGAAGCAAAAACAAAAACCATATGATCATCTTAATAGATGAAGAAAAAGCATTTGATGAAATTTAGCACCCTTTCATAATAGAAACACTCAACAACTAGGCCTAGAAGAAACATTATAAAATAAAAATTATAAAAGCCATATACAACAAACCCACAGCCAGCATCATACTGAATGTGGAAAAGTTGAAAGCATTCCCACTAATAACTGAAACAATACAAGGTGCCCACTGTCACCACTTCTATTCAACATAATTCTGGAAGTACTAGCCAGAGAAATCAGGCAAGTGAAAGACATAAAGGGTATCCAAATCGGGAAAGAGGAGATCAAATTATTGCTTTTTCCTGATGACATGATCTTATATCTAGAAAACCCCAAAGATTCCAACAAGAAACTCCTGGAATTGATAAATAAATTCGGCAAAGTCTCAGGTTACAAAATCAATGTACACAAATCAGTAGCATTCCTATACATCAACAACAGTCAAGTTGAGAGTCAAATCAAAGACTCAATACCATTCAGAAGAACCACAAAGAAAATAAAATACTTAGGAATATACTTAACCAAGGAGGTGAAAGAGCTCTACAAAGAGAATTAAGAAACACTGCAGAAAGAAATCACAGATGACACAAAGAAATGGAAAAACATATCATGCTCATGGATCGGCAGAAATGACATTGTTAAAATGTCCATACTACCCAAGGTAATTTACAGATTTAATGCAATCTCCATCAAAATATCACCATAGAAAAAATAATTCTACACTTTGTTTTGAACCAGAAGAGAGCCTGAATAGCCAAAGCAATCTTAAGCAATAGAACAAATCTGGAGGCATCGTATTTCTAGGCTTCAAACTATACTACAAGGTTGTAGTAACCAAAACAACATGGTACTGGCACAAAAATAGGAACATAGACCAATGGAACAGAACAGAAAACTCAGACATAAAGCCATCCACATACAGCCAGCTCATCTTTGACAAAGCAGACAACCATACACACTGGGGAAAAGAACCCCTATTCAATAAATAATGCTGGGAAAATTGAGTTGCTACATGCAAAATAGTAAAACAGAATCCATGTCTCTCACCACTCACAAAAATTAATCCAAGATGGATAAAAAACTTAAATTTAAAGCATGGAACCATAAGAATTCTAGAAGGCAATGTTGGAAAAAATCTTCTAGACATCAGCCAAGGCAAAGAATTTATGACTAAGACCTCAGTGGCAATCACAGCAACCACTAAAATAAATAAATGGGACTGGATTAAATTTAAAAGCTTCTGCACAGCTAAAGAAATAATCAACAGAGCAAACAGACGACCTATAGAATGGGAGAAAATATTCGCAAGCTGTATGTCCAATAAAGGGCTAATAACCAGAATCTACAAAGAACTCAAGCAAGTCAGCAAGAAAAAAATGAACAACTGCATTAAAAAATGGGCAAAAGACATAAACAGAAGCTTTTCAAAAGAAAATAGCCAAATAGCCAATAAACATATGAAAATTTTAGCCAATAAACATATGAAAAAAATGTTCAATGTCACTAATCATCAGGGAAATGTAAATTAAAACCACAATTAAATATCACTTACCCCAGTTAGAATGGCTTTTATTAAAAAGCCCAAAAACAATAGATGCTGGCATGGATGTATAGGTAAAGGAATGCTCATACACTATTGGTGGGACTGCAAATTAGTACAACTTAATTTTCCTCTATGGAAAACAATATGGAGATTCCTCAAAAAGCTAAAAGTGGGCCCACCATACAATCCAGCAATCCCGCTATTGGATATTTACCCAAAGGAAAAGAAGAAATTTTATCAAAAAGACACCTGCAAGTGAATGTTTATTGTGGCACAATTCACAATTGCAAAGATGTAAAATCAACCCAAGTACCCATCAATTCATGAGTGGATTAACAAAATGTGGTATATGTATACCATGGAATACTACACAGCCATAAAGAAGGATGAATTAAGGCCTTTTGCAACAATTTGGATGGAACTAGAGACCATTATCCTAAGTGAAATATCTAAAGAATGGAAAAAACAAACACCACATGTACTCGCTATTAAATTGGAACTAACCGATGAGCACACATGTGCACAGAGGGAAGTAAAACTCAGTGGAAATTAAGCAGGGGGTTGGAGCAGGGGATGGGCAAAAACCTACCTAACAGGCATAATAAACACTATCTGGGTGATGGGCACATTTATAACCCTGACTCAAGCATAACAAAAGCTATCCAGGTAACCAAAAACATTTGTACCCCCATAATATTTTGAAATAATAATTTAAAATACATTTTTAAAAGATTAATATTTTAAAATCATTTTAACAGTATGTCTCATATCAGAGTAGATACCAATAAATGCTTTTTTGAACTTGACTCAGACCCCAGAAAGCAAATACCAGAGCAAAGACTCATTTTCTTTTCCCATAGCTACGTATTTTCCCTCTATCTAAAACATCAGTCTCTTTTCCACTCACGCTGAAAGTTAGTTTACTCCTAAATGCTTCAAGATATTGATATGATTCACAAAATTACTGCCAATAAATTCGTATCGAATACCTAATACTAAAGCATTCTCCCAAGCAGTTGGTGGGGCTGTGGGTAGGAGGAATAGTCGGCTACGTAAGATTTAGTATCCTCTGGAGTTTCCAGCTTATTCAGAGAGATAAGACTAAACCACTGGAGATGGCAGCAAAGGATAGCCTCCATTCCAGGGGTCAGGGAGCAGATGTGGGGATTCTGCAGTTGCTGAATACATCTATGCCGTTTATATGCTCGGGAGCTGGGCAATCATGGACCCAGCAAGCCCTCTAGGAGACAGCTATGCCAAAACTTCATTTGTCACCTGATCACCAGAAGTTCCCATCTGACTAGTGGATCACAGTGGCACGTGGAGTCCCTAATGCTAATTCAGAGCCAATTTAGTATCTAGTAAATGCCTGCAATGTCTGAAAATTTTCTTTCCCCCAGTGCGCAGTAACCCTAGTAAATGGCTAAAGGCACCTTTGGGACAGACTTAGAGGAATATTTACAGAACACAGTCATAGCAGTGTTGCATGTTCTTCTACAGGGGGGCAGCTCCCCTTCAATCAAGGGTGCCAGGGTCTGAGATCTGGCCCAGGGCTGGACACTAGTTAGAAGGTAAAGACGCTCCACAGTGCCCAGTCAAACTAAGTTCCTGGCTACCAGACCTGGAGTATTTCTGTCATATAGGAGGAGGAATATTTATTTCATGCCTAAGGACGTAGTGATCAATTAGGCACCACCAAAGGTCCCCAGTCATTCTGTTTACCCCTTTGTCCTTGCTGCACATTGCAAGGATCACGTCCACCTTGTCTCTGGCAGTTGGGAGCTACCTCCTTGGTCAGTAACTCCATGGAAATCGGGAGCTTGTCTAGCAGCTGTAACTCCTCGTATTTACAAAGCCACAATGACGCTTCTCAAAGATGCTCCCATCACTGATATATTTCCCAATTTTCCCCCTTAAAAAAGAAATGTCTTCTCGGGCTTCCTGGAAGATAGAGTGGGGAAGGGGGGTGTACAGTTTGCATACGGTAAATCCATTCCAATATTCCTACCTCATCAAGCCTTTGGGGATCAGGCTTCTACGTTATACCTCAACCTCACAGAACGCAGGCCACTGCTGAGTCCGCGTTTCAGTCAACCAATCAGGTGAACTAACGTTCATAACCACTTCTGCCATTAGATCATCATCTCCAGTGAGTACATGTATATAATCAATTTGGCTTGGTCCAGTTTTATATTCTGTCCTCCTTGTTTTAATACTCTTACAATCCATTCCTGCATGTTTGCCCCACATGTACGCTGACACAAATTGGCAACATCTTGACTTTATTTTGGGGTATAAGCTTTTGTTTTCAGGTCAGACAGAGGCCAAAGGATGAGGGCTGTAAGTCTAGAGGAAAATAGGCATCCCTTTGCAGGGCAAGTGCTCTAGGTGAAGTTGTTACTGGGTCTTCAAGAAAGGGAAAACTGGCCTCATCATCAGTTAGAGGGGCTGCTTCCTCTAACAAAGGAGACTTACAGAGACTTGGAAGTTCAAGACTTTCAGTTTCAAGGCTGGGCATGGTGGCTTACACCTGTAATCCTAGCACTCTGGGAGGCCAAGGTGGGAGGATTGCTTAACGCCAAGAGTTTGAAACCAGCCTGAGCAAGAGCAAGACCCCATCTCTACCAAAAAAAAAAAGAAAAAGAAAATAGAAAAATTAACCGAGTGCGGTGGCACACGCCTGTAGTCCCAGCTACTTGGAAGGCTGAGGCAGGAGGATCGCTTGAACCTAGAAGTTTAGTGTTGCAGTGAGATGCAATGATGCCACTACACTCTACCCAGGCAACAGAGTAAGACCCTTTCTCCAAAAACCAAAAAAAGAAAAAAGATTCTCAGTTTCAACCAAGTCAAGGTAGAGACTTGGTATGTTTTTGACTTCAAATTATGTTATAATTTGGCAACCTATACAAGTAAATTCTAGGTTTAATTTTAATCAAGATTGGCCCTCTACATTTAAAGAGATTCTTCTAAAGTCTCTATAGAAGCACTCTAGTTTTCTGAACATTTGAGTTGAAAGATTAAAGACTTGATTTTGTTGTTGTCTGTTGTAATTTCTCCAGTGCATTTAGAAGCAACCATTGAACACCAGGGTTCTTGTACTTATTACTATTATTGCTATATTAGTCAAGTACAGTAGCTACTTGGTCCCCAAGGCATTGATGCAGGTGCAATAAGAACTTCATCACAAGCAATCACAGGTGACAATTTATCATATTACCACTGCACGCTATGGATTTGCCATTGGCAAGGAGTTCAGTTCAGCATTGTGTTCAAAGCTGCGAAAAAAACTAAACTAAGCCCAGACATTTTTGAGGGTCTTTTTTCTGAGACTACTTCTATTATCAAGTATTATACCAGTCAATGTTTAATCAGGAAAATAAACAGACCATGGTAGGTATATCAACAGAAAAATATTAATATAGGCAATTGGTTACACAAGTACCAGAAGGCTGATAAAGAAAAAAAAAAGGCAACCATTGAGCTATCATGGAAATGATAACAGTAGGTCTGAGGGAAAAAGGGAAGAGGTTAAGGTTATCAGAACTAAAAGCTAATTTTTTTTTTTTAATAGAGACAGGGTCTTGCTCTTGCTCAAGCTGGTCTCGAACTCCTGTCCTCAAGAAGCCACAGTTCATGCTGCTGAAGACAGGGCATGCTTGGATGCTGATAGTTCCTCAGAAGTTCACAAGAGGAACCCTGCAGACAGCTGGGACTCAGACCTCAGAAAAGGTGCACTGCCCTGCTGCTGGTCCCACTTGAAGGGTCCCACTGAGGCTGGCTCTAGGAGCAGGGAAAGAAGCTAAAGGAGAGAACTAGTTGCTGCCTCCAGGGTGAAACGTTCTCAGTGTGCAATGCCGATAGGTACAGCAGTAAATAAGAACACAGAAGTACCTTCTTTCCTCCCGCTTTCCACCTGCTTCTAGAGTCCCTGGCCTCACGACTTAACGGGAAGCCAGATGACAGAGGAAAAATGTTGTTTGCAGATTCCCGGCACTGGCAACACCGAGCAGAAACTACAAGGAAGACTCGGAAATAAAAGGCAATGACCTAATAACCAGTGAAAATATATCTTACTAAAACTGACACAGGAAAAATAGAAAACATGTACATTCTGACCATTAAATAAATTTAAGCAAAAGTCGACAATCTTCCTCCAAAGCCATGTACAAACCCAGATGACTTCACCAACAGGTTCTAACAATTATTCAAAGAAAAAAATCATTCCAATTATGCACAAACTCAATTCACAATAAAGGCTAACATAACCTTTATATCAAACTCAACAAGGCTAGTACAAAAGAAAAATTAAATTCCTGTCTCACTCATGAAGATAGATGCAAAAATCCTAAACAAAATACCAGCAAAATGAATCTGGCAATATATGAAAAAGGATAATAAATCTTACCAAATTGGATTTATTCCAAGAATGCAAAGTTGATTAAATGTTAGAAAATCAATTAGTGTAATTCAACACACTAACATATAAAAGAAAACATCATTTGAATATCTCAATAGATGAAGAAAAAATACTTGATAAAATTTAATATCCACTTGCAATTTTTTTAAAAATACTTTGTCAAGAAATAGAAGTAATTTGCTTAGTATGATAAAGTTTACCTATTTAAAAAATTATAGAGCATATAGTGTAGCACTTAAGAGTGAAACTTTGAGAGATTTCCCTTTGAACAAATAAAAGATTCTTCTATCACCATTTCTTTTCAACATTGTACTGGAGCTGCTAGTCTGTGTAGTAAAACAAAGTGCAGAAATAAAAGGGATATTGAATGGGAAAGAAAAAATAATACTGTCATTATACACAGATAAAAAATCTAAAAGAATCTACAGATGAATTATTAGAATTAATAAGAAAAATTTCTAGATTGACAAATAAATATATATTGTGAGCACCACTCTGGGATAAAACAGAGTGTTTTATATTGAAATAGCACTCCAGCAGATAACATTTATACATTGTTTAAAAAACAACAGGAAGGTTGTATTTGAACATACAGGAGGGAACAAAAAAGCAGTCGGATACAAGTGAGGAGTCAAACATCAGAAGAAGGAAACTGCCGTGGGTATGTTTTTGCCTAAAGATACTCTGTGGTCCACATGGCATGAGATAGCTAGAAATCAAACAGAAAGCTTCTGGCTATGGACTGGAGTAGTCAAAAAATGGGTTCCCCAAGCAGCTCCATAATATAGGAGGAGGATCATGGAAAAAAGTAAAATATGAGTAGAGTCCCCAAAACTTATTATAATTCCACCCAAATCTTTGATCAACCCCTGAACTGTGCATCTATGGGAGAGATTCTAAAGAGACCAATGGGAAACAGCAGCCATAAGATGAAGGAACTGAGCAAGGATTTCAACTCTTGCCTATTCCAGGGGAGACCAGTTTGAGCCCAGCCAAGTTAACTACTTGCTAAAACAAAAATAAACACTCTTCAAAGGAAGATAAAAGAATCCAGAGTCCCTACAACTTATCAACAATGTCTAGTGTAAAACTTAGTGTAACAATGTCCAATTAAAAATGATTAGACATGGAGAGAACTGAAAAATGTGGCCTAGAGTCAAGAAAAAAAATGGGCTGGGCACAGTGGCTCAAGGCCAGGTGTGTTAGCTCACGCCTGTAATCCCAGCACTTTGGGAGGCCAAGACGGGAGGATCACTTGAGACCAGGAGTTTGAGACCAGCCTGAGAAACATAAACTGAGACCCCATCTCTACAAAAAATACAAAATTTAGCCAGGCATGGTGGCACATGCCTGTAGTCCCAGCTACTTGGGAAACTGAGGCAGGAGGATTGTTTGAGGAGTTTGAGGCTGCAGTGAGCTATGATGATGCCCCTGAACTCCATCCTGGGCAACAGAGCAAGACCCTGTCTCAAAAAAAAAAAAAAAAAAAAGGAAGAAAGAAAAAAAATGTTGTCTAAAGAAACCAACCCCTAGATGACCCAGATGTGAGCATTAGCAGACAAGAAGTCATTATAAATATGTTCAAAGACTTTAAGAAACTAATGGCATAATAAACAAATAGATAGGATTTCAGCAGAAAAAAAATGGAAGCTATAGAAAAGAACTAAAGGAGAATTTTAGAATTGAAAATTACAGTATCTGAAATGAAAAGATGACTAGATAGCCCTAACAGCTATTGGAGACAGAAAAAGAGAGAGTCAGTAAGCTTGTTGATAACTTATTAGAAAGTATGAAATCCGAACTGAAAAAAGAACAAAAGGAAAAGGCTTTTAAGAAAAGGACCAGAATCTGAATGACCTGCAGGACAATATTGGGCAATCTAACATACGTGTAATTAGAGTCCCAGAAGGCCAGGGCTCTAAAGGATGGGGAGGAATAAATATTTAAAGAAATATGGTCAAATGTTTTCAAAATTTACGTGAAAAACATTAACCTATAAATCTAAGGAGTTCAGCAAATCCTAAGAATGTTAATTACAATGGAAACCACATGGAGACAAAAAACTGTTAAAAACTAATGATAAATAGACACTCTCGAAAGCAGTCAGAGGGAAACGATATACTGCATACAGAGAACCAACAATAGAATTACAGCTGAGTGTCTCACAAAAAACGATGAAACCCAGAAACAATGGAAAGACATCTGTAAAGGGCCGAAAGAGGAAAAAAAAAAGCTATCCTCACAGAATTTTATGTCAAATGAAAATATTTCTTAAAAAATGATGGTGAAATGATGATTTAGATCAAAGAAAACTTCCACATATATGAACATTTGGTATGTGCCAGAGATGTCAGTACAGATTAATGAGCAATGAATTGACTTTCAATAAATAATGAGACAACTACAGATCCATTTGGAAAAAAATTAATTGGAACCCTAACTGACACCACACACAAAAACCAATTCAGGGTGGATTAAAGACCTAAGTATAAAAATCCAAACAATAAACATTTTCAAACAAGACATAGGACCATGAGTCCCAAACTATACACTGAGGTGCCCCTGGACTCCACATTGAACTCACAGTGATGCCAGGCGATATTTTAAATTTTTGAAGAATATACAAGGACACCTAATACTTTTCAGACGTTGCATAAATGACTACCTCTAGTCTAGACAGTTTCAACATCAAATCAAGCTACAGTCCCCTAAATGGCATCGTATCTTTACAAACCTGGATTTTTAGCAGTTGGTATAATAAAAAGCAAATACCCAACAAAAATCAATATGAAACAGGAAATGAGAATGGTAATATCCAATCTTATTCCAAGGTTTGAGAAGTTGGACAGTGCCCAATAAGTGCACACATCACTTAGTAAATAATTGCAATTATTTAATGATAAAAGGTACATTATTTTTCTTTTAATATATGTGTATTATTTTTTCAAATGTATAAGAAGTTGTTAGAACACAAATGCTTATTAAGTTGTTTGGAACTAACTACCTTATAAATGGAAGTGTCAGGTTATTTCTTTTGGCCTAGGCATTCCATGAAAAAATAACTGAGACACAAGGACACAGTGAACTGAGAAAGTTAATAATTTCTGATCTAGAGGAATATATATGTGACCTCACAGTAGGGAAGAATTTCTTAAACAGGAGACATAAAGCACAAATCATAAAGGAAATAAAACATAAATTCAAATTCCTTAAAATTAAGAACTTCTATTCATTACATGACACCATAAATATATCAAAAAGGCAAGTCACAGAGTAGGGAAAAATATAAATCATGAATAAAACTGAAAAAGCTCTCTCTCTAGAATATACAAAAATTCCTACAAATCAGTAAGATAAAGACAACCTTATAGAAAAATGGGCAAAAGGCTCAGACACATCACAAAATAGGAAATCCATATGGTAAATCAACTTATGAAAAGTGCTTATTCTCATCAGAATCCAAAAAAAAGTAAAGTAAAACTACAGTGAGAATATAACACTATAAAATTTCTAGAAGAAAACATAACAAAAAATCTTTATGACTTTGAGTAAACAAAAAATTTTTAGATAGGGCACAGAAAACTCAAGCCATTAAAAATTGATAAACTGGATTTCATCAAAATTTTTAAATTCCCTTCAAAAGACAGTCTTAAGAAAATAAAAATACAAGTTGTGGACTGGAAGAAGGTATTTTCAAAACACACACCTGATGAAGAACTTGTACCCAGAATATATAAAGAACTCTTAACAATTGTATTATAAGTAAACAATCCAATTTAAAAAATGTGTAAAAGATTTAAACAGACACTTCACCACGGAAGACGTACGAATGGCCAATAAGCATATGAGAAGATGATCAACACCACTGGCCACCATTTCACATTATTTAAATGTAAGTTAAAATATGAGCTATCTCTGCACACACGAGAGTAGCTAAAAATTAAAAAGACTGAATATGCCAAGTGTTGGCAAGGACGCGAAGCAACCAGGACTCATGGACTGTTGGTACATAAAGTGTAAAATGATAAAACCACTTTGGAAAACTGTTGGTAGTTTCTTATTAAGTTAAAATTACACCTACCCTGTGACCCAGTGCCACACCTATGCATTTATTCAAGAGAAATAAAAACATAAATCCACAAAAAGACTCCTACTAAATATGTCTTAGAAGCTTTATTCATAATTTCCAAAGACTGGAAACATTCCGAATGCTCATCAACAAGAGAATGGATAAACTGTGATTTGTGTGCACAGTGGAATACTGCTTGGCAATAAAAAAGCAACACACGACAGATACATGGATACATGCAGCAACATGGATGCATGTCAGAAGCTTTCTGCTGAGTCAAAGAAGCCAGGCATGAAGGATTATATTCGAATTATTCCACTGGAAAAGGTAAAACCATAGCGACAGAAAGCAGATCAGCGACGGGCTGGGGACTGACCACAGAGGGTCACGAGGGAATTTTTGGGGGTGATGGACATGCTCCATGTCCTGACTGCTGGCGACGACTACAGGATGGTATAGAGTTGTCAAAACTCATCCAACTGCACATTTCAAAAGGGGGAATAGTTAATTGTTTGTAAATTATGCCTCAATACTGTTAAATGTTTAAAATATTTAATTAAAGATTTTAATTGTAAAAATTGTAATTAAGTAAAAAAAAAACACAATGAGCTACCCTTAAATACTCACCAGATTGGCAGAATTTTAAAAGTCTGTTGATATCAAGTGTTGGCAAGAATGAGCCCAGGATCTGTCGCAGGTTGGGTTCCCAGGAAGCAAACACTGAAACAGGATTTAGCGCAGGAGACATTTATCTGTGATCGACTCATACGAAAGGAGGGTGAAGCAGCGGAAAGTGGCAGAGGAGTGTGGACAGTAGCTCTGGAGCCAAAGGTGCACGCAGGAGCGGTCCCCCAGCAGTCCAGATGGGCCAGGCCTTTGTAACCCCACCCCACACAGCCATCAGGTCTGGGCTGTACTGGGAAGGGCATGGCCCAAGGCAAAGGTGGCTTTGCAGTGAGGTGACCCTGAGGAGCTGAGCTGGGCAGCAAGTCTTGGAAAGGGACTCTGTGTCACAGACCTTCGCGTCTACCGCAGGGACATGCATATGCTATTGATGGCGTTGTAACGTAACACAATCTGTGTGGACGCCAGTTTGGTAAAGTTGGTGCGCACACCCCGTGATCCAGCATTCCGCTCCCAGGTGTGCATCCTGGAGAGATGCCTGCCCCTGTACACCGAGATAAATGCTCATCACAGCTCTGTCCCTAAGAGCCCAAACTGGAAAGAACTCAAAAAAAGTTCACCAGCGATAGAATACATGCATAAATTATGATACATTCATATTGTGGAATAATCAATAAAGTATCATAGATCAATAAAATTACATCTACATATAAAATGTATGAAACAGTCTATAGCAATAAAAACAAACTACAGCAGCAAGCGGAAACATCGACGAATCTCATCCATAAAATATTGAGCCAAAAAGAAGGCACAAAGGCGGACATACAGTGTGATTTCATCCATATAAAGATTTAAAATGGGCAAAACTAAACCACATGGTTTGAGAACGAACGTATACATTATAAATCTGTAAGGAAAAGCAAGAAGGTGACTTGCCCGGAGTCAGGAGCGGGGTTCCACTGTGGGAGGGGGACGTTCTGATTCTGGTACTAGCCCCGGGGAAAGCTGCCGCGGTTTTAGCCACACATGGGTGTTCACTTGGTCACAGCATCAAGCTGTACATAGGGGTTAGGGGTAGTTTTCTTTGTGTCTGTTTTATTTCACAAGACAAAGAAGGGCAACGGCACATCCACAAGGGTTAAAGGGACCAGGTGAGGTTTGCCTGAAAAAAGGAGAAGGCGTGGGGGTCATTTTACCATGTGTTTCTCCACAGGGCACATCTTGGATCTTTGAGAGAGAATTTTCTAATAATGCGAACACCTGCAACGGGCCTCCAGGCTCAGCACCCTGCCCTGGGCCTGTGCCATCTGGGGCTGAGGTTAGGCGACCTGTCCTCAACCTCTGTTCCGGCTCCCAGACCCCGAGGTACAAAGCACTAAGCGTGGAAGGGGCCGGGAAGCCATTCCACATACAAGAACAAAGAATGAAGGAGGACGGGTTTATTTTCTCAATAAATGTCAACTAACGGATCCTCGCTGTGTGCGCGCACTTACCCCGCCCTTCCTACCTGGGACTCTGCCGCATTTACACAGGCAGCGTGTGGTTTCCAGGGGAACGGGTTCTGCTGTGGCCCTAGCGCTGCCACTGATGATGACAACGGGGACTGGCCGTGGCTCACAGACACGATCTCTTTTTCTGGTTTCTTCCTTTACCAGGGAGCACTCGCGGGAAGGCAGGAGCGAGGGCGAGGGGGTGAGGGAGGGAGGGAGGAAGAACACGGAGAAGGGAAGCCCGTTCCGGGGCTGCCGCCGCCTGTGGAGACCTGATCACTCGGTGTCGTAGGACATCTTCCGAGAGGCCGAATGAAGCTGCCCCATCTTCAAGGAGTCCCCCCAGGGGGAGAAACAGAGAACGATGCACCCATGGCTGCCATCGCCTATTGGGCCAGGCATCCGCCTCCCTCCGCCACCCCCGCCTGCAGGGGTGCTGGCGCATGCATGAGCGCCACGTGGGAGCGCCAGTGATCACTCTACACCTCGACAGCGACAAGGAAACCCCACGGCAGGAGGCCAAGGCCAGGAAGGGTGCAGCGCAAGGCAGGCACACGCGGTTCTGCTGTGCCCATGAGCCCTGTGACGACCTGGGAGAAGCCACTGCCACAGGCTCCTCGGGCAGCAGCCACAAGGCCCAGCTCCAGGTCGCCAAGATCAGCGCAGGCAACTCCCAGGGCCCCTCTGGCCAGACAGCAAGGCTCGCGGTCCATTCTGGCGCGACGCAACCTGGGAGCCCGTCTAGACTTGCTCTTCCCCTTGCAGGCTCCACGCCCTTTAGCTTCTACATCATCTCATTTAAACAACCGAGCCCTATTTACGCCTTCAACCCACACTGCCGCAGTGGGCATGACTCGGAAGATTGACCCACCCACAGTTGCCATCAGCGTTGAGGGAACAGTCTTGCAGGAGCTGAGCAGGGTGGCGGTACAGGCGATCTGGTCCCTCTTCAGACGAAAAGGAGCAGCCCACCGTTTCCCACAGCCGCCCCTGCCGCATCCTTGTCATCTCCCTTGCTTGTAAATATAATCTTCCCCACGGCCCCCCAATATAATAAGTAACATTAAATTAGCATCTCTGTGGGTCAGACCCAGAACTGGAAGCTTCTCAGACTTCTTACATCCTTTATTCATCTCAACACCGTTTTACTGATGAGCAAATCCAGCTCAGACCATGCAGATGACCTACACAAGGTCACACTGCCAAAGAGTGGGGAGAATCCAAACCACCTTGTTTCCTTGAAGCTTTACTCTGTACCCAGTTCCCTCCAACCTCCCACTTTCACACCACGGAGGAACCGACTTCCTGTTTCCTTGGGCAAAGGCCCCCCTGACCTTCCAGGTCGAAGACCTTGTCTCTCCTGTTCCTTGTCATCCCCCTCCCGGAGTTCCTCAATGAAACCACGAGATTTTCTCCATCCTATCCCGTAACAAATATTTCTTACTTGTTGAAAAATGTGAATTCACACCATCTATCCCTACTCCCTTTTCTGCTTTATTTTTGTGAAGCCCTTGTTGGTGACACAGCAAGAAGCTCGATCTGTCCTTATTTGTGTATTTGCTTAGGGAGCTTGGTGGCAGCAGGTGTTCTGTGGCCTTACTGGCCAGAATGGGTGACACCCACTTGGGGTGGGGGGGGAACTGTTTTCAAGAGGACACAAGGTGCATGAGTTTCCAGCCCCGAGAGGCCAGCTCTGTGTGCAAGGACAGGACACGGGTCAGCCGCACACGCTCTGGGCATCGCCTTGCTGGGAACCTCATCCCGACGGAGCCCTCTGGGAGCGCCCCACTCCCCAGGCCCCCTGCCAAAGCGCAAGTTCGTATGCACCGCGATTGCCGCAACACCAGGCAGGCCCTGAATCACGCGTGTGACTCACTCGTCAGCCGATTTCTCTGCAGAAAGCTCTTAGCAGTTAATTTCTGGCTAATTTATTATCCTTCAGCTTAGCCCTACAGCGCCATTAGCTAGGAGCCTGCCACGACTGAGTGAAATATTGTCTAATTTATTATCTTATTACTCCTCTGGAACAGGATCAATTAATTACCCATTAAAGTATTTCAACTGCGGAGATTTATTAGGGGCCCTCTGCATTTTAACAGATGATTAGTTATACATGTTTGTTTGCTTGAAGAGCAGAGACTAGCAAGCGAACAGAGGCGACGGAGGGCAGGAGACGAGGAGAGAGGGAGCTGCTGCGGCAGGAGGCAGCTAATGGATCTCCTCTGACTCCGTGAAAATGGAGCAGTCAATGACAAGAATTATCGACTCATTCACTTGCGGTTTTGAGATAACCATATGTACAGGGGAAGGGGAGGAGGGGGAGAAAAACCCTCACTCAACTGCTTTTTCCATTCAATAAATTCGCTCCAGAATATATTGGATTGGGGTTTGATGGCTATTTCGTGTTTTGCAGAGTGCTGACACTGGTATGATTCAGTAATTATTGTTTCTTTTAAGTTATTGCTGTAATTTTGCTCTCTAAGATCCCAATCAATTTCTGCCTCTCAAGGGCACGCTTGAAAAGCGATATTTGAAAACAGCCCTCTGATAGATTGTGCTGCTAGACAGTGGCTGAGACAAATAGCCTAATCTGGCACAAATTAGCTTGGCTTCCACAGATAGTTTTATACAGCGATGTAAATTATATTGTCAGGCCGAGTCACTTTCCTGCTTAGAGTGCAGCTAACAAGGAACCATGGAGACATTATTGGTGCTGCCGTGAGCTCCCAGGGCTGCGGAAAAGCCATTTGCACGGGGCGAGAGAGAGACTTGGGGTGAAAAGCAAGGTGGCCAGGCAGAAGTGAGCTAGGCCAGGAAGGCGTGGGCCAGGCTCTGAGTCGTCTTGGTGGGACTGGACTAAGCCTGGCAAGGGGAGGCTGCCGAGTGCGCCATGTGCTGGGCTGCTCCAATCCGTGGGGGAGACGGGTGGAGCGGCAGGCTCCGCTGGGAGGGCTGGAAGCAGGGGAGGCAAGCTCTGCCTGGAAGCCGCAGACCAGAGAAATGGCCTGTGCTGGCCCGGGGGTGGCGGGGAAGGAAACGTGCTGAGCAGAGCTGGAGGGAAGAGTGCTGAGCACCCTCGGGAGGGCCGGGTGGGCTGTGCTGACCCACCTGGGGGGGAGCGCAGGAGGGGCCCTCAGCGGCATGTCCGTCCACAGGAGGGAGAGGGCTCAGTGGGGAAAGAAGGGGACCTCAGAGGTGCGCTTCCCCACGCATAACACAGAGCACCTCTGCCTGGCCTAAGACTCCCCGGGATCTGGCCCCATCACCTTGCCCCAGGCGCCTCCCAGCCAGCCCTTTGTCCCAGGCAGCTGCCTCCTCCTTCTCTTCCTCCTCCTCCTCTCTGCGCCATCTAGCACCCTTTGTCTTCCGGCCCTGGAGAGATCTCTGCGATCTCCCCACAACCATCCCTGTCTCCAGGCCTCAGCCCCTGCTCTGGGTCCTTGCTGCCCCCTGGGCATCTGCCTAGTCACACTCCAGGTCCTCGGAGGCCTGGCCTGAGCCCCTGCTCAGCTGTGAGTCCCAGCCCCCAGGCAGAAACCACTGCTATCCTCCCGGGGACCACAGAGCCCACCCTGGGGACTCGTCTGGGTGGCCCCATGAAACAGTGGGAGGAAGAGTCAACAACAGGTGGACACAAGATACCCGAGGCGCCAGGGGCAGGCAGACAGCGGTGAGTGGAGCGACATCGTGTCACCCACCACGGAGGCGCAGCTGGGTGTCACAGGGAAGTGCTGTCCCTCACTGCCCTGCGCCCTGGGACCTAAAGGATTTCTGGCTTCGGTGTTTCGGTCCGCGCCAGTGCAGTCCTCCATCTGCCTGTTCTAAGCCTGCCCTGCAGCTACAATCTGTGGTCACATGCCCATCTTTATTGAATGACCGAATGAATATACATTTCTCCTCGACAGCAGTGAAGATGCTTAACCGAAAGACGTCTGCGGGAACACAGCTTCTCGCAAACATCCCGGCCTCCTCTTTGCCTGGTACTGTCCCAACAACCTTTGCTGCTTTCAAAAACTATTTCATTTTGCGTTTAATTTCGTCTCACCTGCCCCTTGCGGTTATTTCTGAAACACTCCCAGCCACGTGCTTTCTCGTCCCGCCGAGCACTCACTTCCCGGCGACTCCAGGAGGGTGGCTGGCGAGACTGCTTCTGCCCGCTTATTCGGGAGATGAGAGTCGCCTGCCTTGACGACAGAAATACAGCTTAAGCGAGAACGATGTCGGCTCTTCATCCCGTCTGATAAAAATATCATCGTCAGGCAGAAGGGCACTTTTATTTCTTTAACCCTGCCATGTGACAGGTGACACTCACCAGATGCTTTACGCAACTTGTGCTTTCTAAATTAATTAGGTAATGCTGTCGAAATAAACCCGAAAATGTATGACAACTCAAACGCAATAGAAGTTTATCTGTCACTTAAACTAATTACGAAATGGCATCCCCAACGAGTGGGGTGGCTTTCCGCCCAGGGGTGGCGGAGGGGCCCAGCGTCCTTAAGTGCTGTGGTTCTACCGCCTTCTGCACGTGACTTCCCAGCTTGCCGTGCTCCGCTGCACCTGGTCTAAAGGGGAGAGAGCATGGAGGTCTGTTTAGAGGAGGTTGTGTGTGTTTTTTTGTTTTTATGGGCCAGGCCTGCAAATGGACTGCATCCCTCCTGCTCACATTGGATTGATGAGAATTGCAGATTTGTCCCCAAAACAGCTCTGTGGCACTAGCTGGGCAGCTCCCAGAAACTACAGAAGAGAAGCAAGACTCTTAGGTGGACACCCGAGCATCTCTGCCATACAGGATAAACATATTATCCCCATTTTATAGATGAAAAAACAGAGGTATAATGTCCAAGATCACAAGCTAATAAATGCAGAGCTAGAATCTAAACCCAGGTCTGTCTTATACCAAAGACACGAGTATTCCACTCCACCAAATTAAACCATGCAGGAAAACAAAATCGAATCAAGAACATAAACTGCAGAGTAAATAACATCAGTCATTTTCTCCAAGACTCCAGTTGGAGAATTGATTTTAGAACACCTACTTCTAAGTGATTTTTAAAGTCTTATATGGGGACCCCTGAGCCAAGCTGACCCCGGAATGCAGGAAGCAGAGATATATTTATCTCCTTTAAGAGCAACAGCAGAGATTACTACCCAGTTTCGCAAATGATAAAACTGAGATGCTCAGAGACGTTAGGTGAATTGCTTAAAGTCACACAGCTAAGTGAGCTGCAGGCAGGTCCAGAATCTAGTCTTCTCTCTTGAAGTCAAGGGCATAATCCTCCGTCCGCCAAATCTCCCACCCTATTGGGACCTTTCACGCCACAGTTAGAAATGAAATCAGAGACCATCATACTCCTCAGGCTGAAAGCCTCCTTAGAGCATCTGTACCTATTACCCAAATCTAAGAAAGATCAGTGTTTCTGAGGATCCTACTATCTCTTTCCTTAAATGGCCTCAAAGTGACAAGATTGAAGGCTGCACCAGTGCAGAGGTCCAGGGGAGTCTCCAACAATTCACGGGAGAGAAGGACAAAGTCCCTCGAAGGCTAGGACCATACCCTATTTTATTTATATCCTTAAAGCCTATTGGAGTACCTGAAAATCTAATGGCTGTGCAATAAATATCTATTGGTTGGATACACGTCAGAATGAATAAATGAAGACATTCTCCATTTTTTCACCAAGAACTAGTAACCAAGATAACATTGAAGCAGAGAGGGACAAGGAGAAATAAGTCTCTTCTATTTCTCCATTGGCTTTTTCTATAACCCATTGCATTATTATGTTTGTGTTTTGTCTACTGATTATAACACACATTCTTAACTCTTCAGTCTGCTTAGAATTAATACTGTACCTTTGATGCAAAATGTAAAAACATTGCAATACCATGACTGGCATCCTTCATGCTGCAGCTGTCATGTGTAAACAATACGGGAAATGTCATCGTTTATGGTAAAAACATATCACATGCATTTTAAAGAAATTGAGAAAGAAAAAATCATGTTTTATATTTACTTGCCCCAGATATTCAACATCTTTGATGCTCTTCATTCCTTCTCTAAGATCCACTTTTCCATCTGACACTGTTTCCTTTGAGCCTGAAGAACTTTCTTTAGCATTCGTTGTAGTGTGGGTCTCCTGAACTCAAGTAGTTTTTTTAATCTGAAAATGTTTCTATTTTACCTTCATTCTTGAATAATATTTTTCACTGGATATAAATTTTGGGTGGGCAAGTCTTTTTTTTTCCTTTTATATAATAACTTTAAAGGTGAGCTTCCATTAATTTCTGGCCTCCATGGAACCATTGTCTTCCTGGATGTAATGTGTCCTTTCTCTGGAGATTTTCTGTGCACCTTTCGGTTTTTCGGTAGTTTGATTAAGAGGATGTGCCAAGGCATGATTTTCTTCATATTTATCCTTCTTGGGGTTTGCTAAGATTCTAGAACATGTAAATCTATGTCTTTCACCAACTTTGGGAAATCGGTGAAGACTAATCCGTACTTGGCTGTTATTTTTCATTTTTTATATTTTTCGGTATACTTCTGCTCATTTTTTCATCATTTTTTTCCCTGCTTCATTCTCTCTCCTCTTTTGGAATGCTAATTAAACATATATTAGACATTTTGATTTTGTCTCACAGGTATCTGAGATACTTTCAATTTGTTTGCTTCTTTCTATTCTTAGGGTTGGACACTTTTTATTAACCTGTCTTCAAGGTTGCCGACTCTTTCTCTGTCATCTCCATTCTGCTTTTAGTCCATTCAGTGAATGAATTTTTGCTTCACATATTCTATTTTTCAGTTCTGTTTGGTCCTTTTTATAGCTTCTCTACTAAGCTTTTAATTTTTTTTCATTTATTTCAATCACATTTTGTCTCACGTTAATGAGTATACATAATTACTACTTTGAAATCCTTAGCTACTAATTCCAACATTTGGAGCAAGTGGGGGTCAGTCTTCACTGACTATGTTTTCTCTTGAAAATAGTTCACTTTTTTTTTCATCTTTCTGTGTCGAGTATTTTGGGATTATATTCTGGACATTGTGAATGTTGTGTTGTGGTTACTCTGAGTTCTGCTATATTCTGCTGAAGAGTGTTGAGTTGTTGTTGCTCTTGTTGTTGCTATAGTAGGTAATTAAGTTAGTTGGATTCAAATTGCAAACTTTGTGTCTTGGTGGCAGCTCAAATCTCAGTTCAATTTTTCTATCTTTAGCTGAGCTGCTTGGATTCGACCCCACACATGCGTGCTTCAGGGCTCAACCAGAGATTTGGGTAGAGTTTATATTTAGCAGCTGTGGTTGTCCAAAACTCTGTCATCTGGTTCTTCAGGCCAGAAAGACTGCAGGTTTTCTGTGGGAGTTTTAATTGTGCCTGTGGTGCTGACTGCAGCTAAAATCCATAAGTGGGAAACTTACCCCATACTCTTCCCTTCTTCCTAATGTCAATACCCCTGTGGAATCTGCCCGCTTTTGTTCACTCTCCAGGGCCTTCAGGTGGTAGCCGGTCTTTTTAAAATTTTGTCTAGAGTTTATACTATTGTCTGTTTAAAGACAGTTGGTGCAATAAGAGCCTTCTTGGCCATACCAGAAATAGAACAATCTCAATACATTTTAAGAGGGGCGGGAAAGGCAGCGGTTTCAACAAGACCACATCTTATAATCCTTTGTCCTAATGCATTTCATGAAACTTTCCAAAATTTTAGAAGGTGTAAGACATGTGTTTGTGGTGGAGATTTGAAAGGACAGAATCCAACTGTAAATTCAGACATTGCTGGATTTATGAACAAGCTTCATTACAACAGTTTTAACATGTCCACAAGCATTTATTGGGTATTCACTTATGTGTCGACCAAGAAATTTCTGACCAGGGTTCTTAAGGGATAGTACATATCAAAGCTCTTCCAACTCTGGTTAATATGAATACATAGACTGTCCTGTACCACCCAAGGTGTAATTAATAACAATAGCTACTATTTTGAATGCCAGACATGTGCCATGCACTGACCCTAACTATCTCTGTCTCACATGAGCAGTGTTATGAAGTCAGACAGGCCTAGGCTTGAATCTTAACATTGAAACCAGCTAAATGACCACATCCTAAGGCAAATTACTTAATGTCTGCGAGCCTCGGTTAACTTACCTATAAACTGAGCATTTGGCATTGCTATAATGATAACAAATAACAGGAATGATAGAAATAACCTAACAGAGAACCTCACTCATAATGGCTACTATTATTTTCACAGATGAAAAAAATTCAAGATTAGAAAGTTTAAATAACTTGCTCACGATCAGGAAGTTATTTTGCCGACTAATAAGTGGCAAAACTGGGCTTCAACCCCATGTCTACGCACTTTCTTTACAACTGGCTGCATTATCTTCATAATTACCGCCAATTCTTGAGCACCTATTATGTTCAAGAACTATACACTAGATGCTTTACGTACCTGGAGATAACCCTGAAACTAATCAAAAAATTAAAAATGCAAGACCCTGAGAGCGGGCAAAATTTTCCCCCCTTGGAATCATCAGAATTGTAGGTCTCTAAGATAATTTTTCCTATCCCAGAGTTAAGGTCTTTCCTTGGGGGAAGCACTTTCCCTGATGGAGGTGCTGTGGACCCCAAAATGCTAGAGAAAAACACATTGTCTGTTTTCCTGGAGAGGCAGAGAGCTCTGTAACTGGCCACCTGGTACCTACTTTATTCAAGAACACATTTAGGTGCTAAGATGGAGTGGAAGAGAGAACAAAGTTTGGACAGAGGAATATTTAAGGCCCTCTCCAACCAATGACAGAGACAATAGCCCTCTGTTCATTTCTGTGCATAGGAGAAAGTCAAGCTGAGTGTTACTCACATATTTTAAATCTTGCCTTTCAATCAAGTCCAGAGTTATAATAAAACAAGCCTTCCATTAGAGGGTTCATGACTCTCAAGGAGTCTATACAGACCTTCCACACCCATATGGTTGTTTAAAGTGATCACTGAATTCACTTAAGAGCAATCACCTAGTCCATTGGCCGGATTTCACCTCTTCCCTATATAGGAGGTCAAGACCAGCCTGAGCGAAAACGATACCCCACCTATACAAAAAAAAAAAAAATAGAAAAATCAGCCAGGCATGGTGGCAAGCACCTGTAGTCCCAGCTATTCAGGAAGCTGAGGCAGGAGGATCACTTGAGTCTAGGAGTTCGAGGTTGCAGTGAGCTATGATGACGCCACTTGCAACAAAGCAAGACTCCGTCTCAAAAAAAAAAAAATGGATATGGGAGACACGGAGTGTGGGAGCAGCATGAGGGATGAGAAATTACTTAAGGGGTACAACGTACACTATTCAGGTGACAGCTACTCCAAAAGCCCAAACTTCACCACTTCACAATATATCCGCGTAACAAAATACACTTGTAGCCCCTAAATCTATAAAAAAAATTTTTAAAAATTAAATAAAGCAAAAAAGATTCCGCATCTTGGAGCCCGCTGGCGACCTTGGGGAGCAGTTTCAGTGGCCCTGGGAGAAGAGAAGCCACACCCAAGAGGACGGAGAGGCAGCTGCAGTGACGAGTGCGCCACAGTCACTCAGAACGTGCGACAGGAACGACGGAATAGACACGGCGGGAACAGCATTTGTTTAGGGCGGGAACAGCATTTGTTTGGGATGGGAGAGATTTGGACGTGCTCAAAGAGAAAGAAGAGCACGAATACGATCCGTGGTTCTAGATCACAAGAAGGTGAGAAAGGCTGGGACGACCTAGAGCAACGTGGAGGAACCGGCCTCACAGAGAAGGGGAGACAAAGAAGGCTTCCACTGTCACAGAGGGCAAAGAATTTACCCAACCATGCATCCGCTCCACTCACCTGAATCCAGGTTCACGACCCCTCCTTGTTGTCACTTTAGACAAGCCGGTTATCAAGTCAGTCACATGGAACTAATAAGTTTCCGAACAAACATTTATAATAATCATCTCTCTTGCAAAGTTTTTAAAACAACCTGATCGGTGGATGCTGGATGTTGAAACAGTCCACATTTTATTATATATCCAGGACTAACATGTGTATGCAAAATACATGCAAATCCCAATTCAAAATTTAGATGCAGAGCCCCCTTGAAGTCAGGAATTTTATACAATTTTTATTTGAATCCCCAATACTTAATAGGTGCTCAAGTAAATGTTTCGGGATTCAGTTAAGTTGAAACTGGAGACGTTACAAAGAAATTGCTTTTCTTTACCAAAAGACTCATCACTGGGTACCTTCAGATGGTCGGCAACCCTGGTGCGTTTAAAGTTTGAATATACACTTACATTCAAGTTTTGGATATAAATGCACTTAGCATTTTAAATTAGGACCGTAGAATCTAGCCGCTCCAGTGTTTTAGGGGCATATCAATTAAGTACAATCAAGAATTCAGATCCTTTTAAATCAGTAAAGACATTGCAGAAGACATTGGTAGCAGAAATATTTCTGAAATTTCCAAAGCTGGGGTGGAAGGAAGAGGCCAAGAACCCTAACGTGACCAGCCAGTTGGACAAACCTTGTCCCTGTGCCTCGGATCATTTTAATAGATTGACTGAATTTCTTATCATTCTACCGTGGGTTGGCAAAGTCCAAGGCCTACCTATTTATCTTTGCCCCGGGGTGCGTTCCTCTTTGAGGCCAAGAAGTGACCGTGGGAAGGAAATACGAAGCTCTCCACGCTCTGGCGCTGGTTTTTACTTAGGCTCTAAAAATCACCCTACCATGTCCTTGGTTTCTGAATTATTAGTCTATTCACCCTCTTTGCCCCCTGTCAGAAGATGGAACTGAGACGCACTGACAGTTCCTGGAGAGCCGTGTTCCTCTGCGCTGGGTCGCGGCAAGTCACCCTCAAGAACACGGCTCAGATGCGACGGCTGACGGGAACGCCGCCTTCGGGCGCAGAACACACAGTGGCTGCAGCACGGAAGCCCCGCAGTCTCGAGAGTCACCATCCCGTCCAGCCCTTCATTCCATAAACAAGGAAACTGCGCCTTGAGACGGAGAAGCAGTTTGCCCAAGGTCACAGAGCTGCTTAGCAACACGCTGAGACCAGGGTCAGATCTCCCAACTGCTGGGCCAAGACTCCCCTTAGAGACCTTCAGATGAAGACATCAGTCCCTTTTCCAGCATTTGGCCCCAGCGCTTTCTACCTGGTCTGCACAGCTCAGGGAGGAGAATGTACACACCCCTATCCATAGGCTCTGCCTTTTTCTAAGATAAGAATTCAGTTGGGGCAGAATCCGACCCTGAGTGGCATCTGCTTTGCATCTTTCCATACTATTGTTTTATGCAAAAGGCCCCAGGAGGTCATGGAGACTTGAGAACTCACCTTAGTGTACCGCCTTACTGCAATCTTCGCATTAGCCCTGCCCCCCTCGTAAAACGATTATTCCCAAATATCTAACCTGCCGGGCTCCCTTTTCCATTTTGCAATTTAAACCTTGCAAAGCAAACCACCTAGGCTGCGAGGTCTGCCCAGTCCAAACCATGCCTTGGAGCCAGCCAGGAAGCGAAGATGGTCCTGGGAAGAGGCCTCCAAACCTGGAAGCAAGGGTCTCCGCTCCAGGGCCCCTTTGTGTCTTTCAGGCACTTGCAGACATATGTGTGTACATGCATAAACACACGCACACATGCAAACACACACACACACACACACACACACACACACACACGGCAGCCGAGCAAGCCAACATGGAAAAAAAGACCCACGCAGGAGAGGAGAAAATGTCCCTTTTATATCCGCAGGCCGCCTCCAGCAAAAGCATTCCTAAATAGGATAGGTTAAATATATTGCTGCCATTACACTCTACAAGAAACACATTCCATAAAAACGAAGGTGCTGTAAATTATACAAATATGATGCTAACAAGCCAGGAAACGCGCCGCTAATGAGGTCAGCTCCAGAACTCCCGCGGTGCCGCAAATCATGTGCCAATCCCGCACATGAGGTACGAGAACAGCACTGGGTCAGCATTTTCCGAGTGTGTTTGTAACCCGCTGTTTGGTGTACGGTTACACAGGTAGATAAAAAGCCTCCGCTCCTCCCCCCACGGCACCCCCCCAACTTCGTTTATGTGTCAAATATCCAAGTCACCAGACGAGCACACTCTGCATTAATGTACCTGACTATTACGCCTATTGTTCTCCTGCTCAGAGTGGAGAATTAGTCACTCAGATGTGTAAATATTGGTTACAGTTTTGAAGCATGCAAGCTTTGTGCTCCTATCAGCCCCGTTCCTGGAGGAATTATGCATGCTGTTGGCACCGGGTTTTGTACACACTGTATTTGCTAAAGCTCTAAAAATCAAATAAACATGTTCTCGGCTCCTGAATTATTAGCCCATTCACCATCTTTCCCCGTTAGGGGGGGACGCAATAAACACACCGAAATGTGGCATTTAGGAACTGCAACAAGATTTCTGCTTGGCATTTACAAGTTGGAGAACAATCGAAACACCCTTCCCAGGACTTTGTCATGCAGCCTCCAGCACGGAAAGCCAAGACATCTTTGAAATCGCTCCTGACCTTCTGGTGAACGACACCCTCAGTTAGGGTCGAAGTGTAGGCTCCACTTTGGGACAGGGGTCAGATGTGGGGATCAGTTCAGCCGAGGCAGGGAGGGGGTTAATAACCCGGGCATCAAAGAAACCCATACCACCCAAATTCAGAGGCCAGAGCCTCTGGGATTAGCAGAACCCCAAGACGGAGTTTAAGGGGCATTGTTCAAAATGGTTAGATTCACCCAGTATGCTGAAGATACCCCAGACTGGCAACCATTTGGAGACAAGAGGGCCACCAGTTTCATAAGCCAATCCCATAGCTTTTTGGCATATTTTTTTCCATACCAGGGTCCAGGGCAGTTAAAGTTTAAAGCCATTGAGAGTGAGTGAATAGAAAAGTGCAAAGTTTATTGCAAGGTGCTCAAAAGAATATCAGCAAACATTTAGCAGATAAATATGATCACAAAAATATCTCCTACCTCCCCCAACACCAAGCAAGGTATTTATGGAAGAGCTTAAGTTCAGAGCCAACTTCAGGGGTGGGGGGTAGTTTTTTCCAAACTGCCTGGCCTAGCCCTAGTCTCAGACACCTGTTTATGCTCCATCTCAAAGGTTTTATCGAGTCTGTGCTCTCCCCGGTCTAGGGGCCCTGCTGTGGATCTATTTGTATACACATATCCCAGGTTCTGGAAATAACTTCAGCCCATAAATGCCATTATTTCAAACAGAGTTCGTATAAACCATATTTACTACCCAAATACTCGGCTAAAAAAAAACCAAGCTACAAGGAAACAGTAGCAGCAACGGCAACAACGACAGCAAAGAAATCAGGGACAGCTACAAAGCACAACCACAAATCAAACGAATTTGCAAAGTGGCCTTGAGGTGGGAATCGCAAAGCAAAGGCATGGCGATGGCAGGCGGCGGCTGCGCACCACACACTGGATGGAAAATTGAATTCGTGATTCCCTGGTCTCAATTAAACGCAGACTGCATGTGGTGAGCGTACAGGGATGTATAAAGGAACGGTATAGGTTCAGAAGGAAGGAGGCACCGTGAGAGAAGCACTTGTTTTTCTCACTACCGTAAAAATCTCTGCAGTCTATGTGATCGCAAACAAGGCAATCTCAGGGTCTAAACAGTGAGTGCTGGGGCTCTCGGCCACCTGGCATCCAGCAGCCCCCAAACAGGAGGAAGCATCTAATGGGCAACATGCCCACAACTCAAGACTCTTCCCTTGCCCTGGAGGTGTGAATTGTCTTGCTCATGGCTCCAATCAGGAAGGACGAGGCAGACACCACACCTCCAGTGGGAATTTTCATTGATTCTTTTTTTTTATTTATTTATTTTTTTTTTTTTTTTGAGAAGCATTCACTAAGCATCTGTTTGGTAAGCAGTAAAAACTCTGTAAAGGGTAGAAATATATGTGTGATGTTCTAGTCTAATAGAGGAATAAGAAATGTTAAATAAGAAAAAGGTGGTTAAATAGAAAAATGACAAGAGCTTTTTCAAAAAAAAAAAGTAAGTCAACAAAGCAGAGTATGACTGATGGCCAAGCAAGAGAGCAGTGTGGGCTGTAAGTGCTGATCAAATCCCAAGTAAACAGAGAGCACTATAGGCTCAGGCAATCCAAGAGGGCTTCAAGGAGGAGGTAGGCCTTGCGAGTAGACAGGATTAAGCTGGGCAGAAGAGAAGAAGGAACAGAATCAAAGCAGGAGAGTTGTATGTGGGAAAGGCCAGGGGGTGGGAGCAAACACGGCATGTTTGGGAAGTCTCAAGTGACCATGTGGACTGATGAGCGGATTTGTGCAGGGGGAGAGAGGTGGGTAAAGTCGGTCGCTTGTTCCCGTTGCATATTAACCCAGCTAACAATGTCGGGGATTTGATCACAGTTGAAAATTACCCGTAAGGAGCACAAGGCAGCCTGCGATAGAAGGATAACCCATGTTCGTGTGTTTCTACATCGATTTGCAGAGAGGGAGTGCGAGTCTGTGCAGGAGCTGGCGTGGGGAGGCGGACGTGTCTATCTCCAGCCTGCGCGAGGCCGCGGTTCACACGTGGGCGCCCATGTCTTCCATGCCGCCTCCCTCCTGGAAAGCACTAAACCAGCCTAGTGTCTTCCCAACAGCCTCTGCTTCCTCTCAGGCAAAATGCCTGTGTGCTGGGGTGGGGGCGGGGGGTGAGCATGGGAGGGGGCATGGCAGAGAGGGAGACAGAGACAGACGGTTCTTCCAGGCCAGGCGGGAGGTACTTGAACTCGGCGGGAAGGTCGGCTCTTTGTAATGGGGATGAGTTGAGAATCACCATAACCCACAGCAGACAAAGTGTGAAATATGCATTTTTCTCTTTCATTTTACACCATTTTTATGAGACCTCTGTGTAGATGCGGCAGGCAAAGCCCTTGGCTCGAGCCCTGAGGGGTTGGCAGATTTATTACTGAATAAAAAAAAGAATGAAAACAGTTCAGCTGTCTGGCCAGGCAGAAGGGATTATCTCTACTTGGAAGAAACAGACAAAAAGAGGCTCACACCGGCGAGGAGAAGGAGCCCTGCTCTGCCCGAAGCCGGGTGCCCTCTGCTGCAGCTGACAGCGGCCACCAATTCCTAAAGGGGCTCTTAATCCCACCTGCCGCTGGCTCCTCAACCAAACTGTCTCTCACGAGCACCTTCGCTGGCTCTTTGTGCCCCTCTCGACGCCTGTCCTACCACGGCGGAATCGCCAGCCCGGTGCAGACTGTTGACTCTTCTGCCTCTGGGGGGTGGGGAGGCCAAGCCTGGAGAACACCCCCGGCTGGGGCACAGGATACCTGGGTCCAGGGCAGCAAACTGCCACCGGAGCTTCAGGCTCTGAAGGAAGCCCCAAGTCAACAACGCCCATACTCGGACCTTTCCCCCACACTTCCCCACCCACGGCTCAGCCCAGAATCCGTCCAGCCTTGGGTCAAATACCCCATCCCTTTTTCACAAATAGTAAGACTACAAGAATACCCAAAACAGGCTGTTACCGTTTACAAAATGCTCTTCCACTCAAGTCACTGCATTCAACCAACTTTCCGTTTAACAGACTTTACTGAACTTTGACCACGTGCCAGGGCCCAAGTCAGGCACGGGGCACAGGGGAGGGATGAAGACCTAGCCCCCGCCCTCCAGACTCTCACAGACCACCTCAGCCAGCTGTAACAACAACGGGTAACTTACAAACAGCAGAAGTTTATTTCTCACGGTTCTTGGGGCTGCGAAGTCCAAGATCCAGGCACCAGGTTTCCCTCTCTGCTTCATAGATGGCACCTTCTCACTGTATCTTCACGTGGCAGAGGGGACAAAAGGGCTCCCTCAAGCCTCCTCTATAAAGGTGCTAACCCTATTCACGAGAGCCCTGCTCTCCCAAAAGTCCCGCCTCCTAATACTGTTGCATCGGGATTAGGTGTCAACATATGAATTGGGGAGGGGACACAGACATTCAGACCATAGCAGCTGGCCTCTCCCAGCCCTACTGAGACAGGAATTGTTTTCATGCCCATGGAATAGTTAAGGAAACTGGGCTCAAGGAAATTAAGTACTAGCCCACGGCCACAGAGCCAGTAAAGGAAAACTCCATCCCCGGGAGCTGGCTCAGTGGGTGTCAATCCAGGTCCTGCATGCTCTGTTTTCCAAGCCCTCGCAAGAGTTCTCCAGAGCCTCTGCCCCTGTCCCCCTCCGCTCTCCAGCCATCCTTGGAACACACCTTCTTCCCCATTCTCTTCTCCCATGAGCAGTGTTGCCACTCGCCTTTATGGAAGGCCACGTTCACCCAGAGGAGATCAACCACCCTCCTGCTTCCCACCCCCCAGGTCTGTTGCCTTATTCCAGAGAATTGGTTGGCCCTTCCCACCTTTGACCATCCCTCCTAGTCTTGCCTCCTAGTCTTACCTGCCCCCTGGGAACTGAGATCCAGAAGTCCCCAGCCCAAACTCCTTTTCCAAGACCACCATGGACAAGGGAGGCTCAAACCCGCCCCCTACCTCTGGTCCCTTGGCCTCACTCCAGCACCGCCATCCTGGGAGACTCCCCTGGTGCCCTCAGCCTGCACCTCCTGGCCCCACGCCCCTCCTCTCCCTCCAGCCTCCAAGGAGGTGAGGTGTGAGTGTTTGCAAAGTACTGCGAGGAGGAAACGAGCCAAGTACTTCCCATCCACAAGGAGAAAGCAACTTTAATTGAAAAACAGAATGGCAGATTACATGCAAATCTTTGTTGGCAAATTTCAATTACCGCCGAATTAAATGCATAGCTAAGCTAAGCATCTTCGGGACACTCCATTTAATGTTTTCCTGGGACGTGTCCACAGCAATCAGAGGCGGCATGATAGGTGTCCTCATGCAGAATGAGCCCCCTGGGGAAGAACTCCGGGGAGATCAGGCTCTTGCTGCCAGGGCCCTACAGTCGGACCTTCAACAAGGTTATCTTGACTGGGAAGTGGCCCAAGAGGACAGGAAAACAGACAAGTTCCAATTGGCTTCACCCCTTCAGCTTCCTGTCTTTCGAGAACAGCAGGCTCCAGCAAGAAAAAAAAGTAAAAATATTCTAGTAGCAACAATGCTAAAAATTATCCCCTCCAAAATTGCCTTATCTTTTCCTGCTATTTTACAAATGAGAAACTGAGGCTCAGGGCATCCTTTGATCAAGCTGGGGCAGCCAGTTGCAGAGCCCAGACAAGAGCACAAGGTAAACATGCCCAGGACTAGATTTTTCCCTAGATGGCCTAGTTAACTGCAAGGAGCAGGGCGCGCACTGCTGGGGCCTGGAGGTGACGACGCTGTTTTTATCCGGCTCTTTGTCATTTCATTCTCAAACTCTGCGTCGCTTTGGTGGCTGTGTCAGGCACTTTGCTCCCTGCCAACGCCACTCGGTGAGGTTCAACACGCTTGTACTGGGTGCCTACGATGCACCAGGCACCGTGACCCCGAGACCAGAAACCCAGGCAGTCTCGCCTCCCCGACAGCCGTGGTCCACCTCTTGCAAGCGCTGTGTTTTGCGGTGAGAGTGAACACTGAGTCACCACACCTGAGACTTTGGTTTTAAGACAGTTTCTCCAGCCAGGTTGAAAATGCCTTGAGGAAAGAACTGTGACGATTAATCTATGCCTCTCCACTCTCTCAACCCTGCGCCCTTTAGAACCTCCCTCATTGTGTGTGAATGGAAAGTAATGCATATTGGAAAGAAAGCTGTAAGATCACGGCAGTTGTCGCTCAGGAAATGTGGGGCTAGACGCAAAGTTTTGCCCCAAATTATGAATAAGAGGTGCTCCCAGGTGCCTGTCATCCAAGCAGGAAGTCTCTTATCACTGAGAGATCGTTTCGGTGTTGGCCAATACTCAAGTCTCTGACACACCAAGGAACATCCAGTTAAGCGACAGTCGTGCCCATGGCAGCATTCACCTTGGTCTTGAGTGCCCCCGCTCTCGCCTGGTGACAGATCCTAGGACCTTCCGGACACCTGGGGGGTAGAGAACGCAGTAAGGAGGTGGTCTGTAAGCCTGTCCCCAGAGTGGGAAGCCACATGGTTCTGTGAGCTGGAACAGCTGTGACAACCAGGGTCCCCGTCCTCGGTGTGAAGAGAACAGCCAGGACGAGTGTGACAGGCCAGGCTGTTGGAGAGACAGTTCCCCACAACAGGGCCTGGGGCCGGCTCGCTCTGACTCCGCCTCTGCAGAGCATGTGGGTTCCCGTGGCCTTATCTGCCAGATGGCTCCCGGAGGGGATGATTTATTAGGTGCAGAAAGCTCGCTGATAAATTTCACTGCAAGTCCCCGGCAGAAGACTGGGGATAGCAACAGCCCAGCACAGGCAGCTCTAATGGAAAGTGCTGTCACCAAAGAGCAAAGCATTATTTATGACTGTCTGTAATGCCGTTCGGGGGAAATTCATCATCGCCTCCCCACTCTGTGCACACAGGGACAGCAGCACCGGGGCCGGGGGGGCGGCAGGAGGGGACACAGGACAGGTGGGGAACAGTTAGAGCTTCTCTGGGAATCTGCCAGTGAAGAGCAAGGCCGTATTTTCCCCGGGTGACCCAACTCCCCTTGTCAAGCGCTGACCTACAAGTCCTCTCACCTCCCCTCTTCTCCCCTGCGCTACTCTCAATCCACCCCCAGCCCTCCACCAAAACAGACAGGAGAGAGAGAAAGACTGAGGTTTCCTCTTGCTGTGTACAGAGTGCAGATTCTCACAGCGTTTTCCCTGCTGACACACGGCATGGCCCTGTGGTGGAGTGCCACCCCCAGGTGTCCTGGAGACCTTCGGCGCACGCCCCGTCCTTGCCCTCCTCTCCCCGTGTCAACAGGGGATGTCCCAGTCCTTGTAGGTCCTTGTTGCATATGGAGAGTATCACGGATTGCCACCAGCCCTGCACTGGAATTATTTATGTCTAAGTCTGTCTCGAGCACCAAATGAAGTGCTCCTTGAGGGCAGGGTCTGTATCCTATTCATTTTTGTCTTCGCTGCAGCAGCAAGGAAAGCTGTTGCACAGAGCAGCCGTGATAAACGCCCGATAATAAAACTGCACTGACAGACAGGACGCACTGGGATTGTGGCCCCATGTGTTCTGAGGCATCCGTCACCACGCTGGTGTTCCCAGCAATTCAGAGTCGCTCGTCCCCACCCAGGCATCCGTCAGCGTGGTATGATGGAAAGTCCGCCAGATTAAGGGTCAGAGGGGTAGCTTCTAGTGGGCAGCAACCCCAAACATTTTTTGAATACGTAACGTGGACTAAGTCAGGTTTCCCCACCAGCACATGAGTAAACTTAGGCAGCTCAGTTTATCCCGAACGTGTTGGTGTTCTGGGGGTAAAAGAATAATAAAATCTGCTCACTCAGACTCGCAGGACTTTACGGAAACATAAGTCTGGTAGAAAGCAGAGAATGTGGAAGAGCATTCTAGGGAGGAGGGAGCAACTTGGATCTAATGGTTCTTTATGCCAAGAGCTGTGCTAAAGTGCTTTGTATGTGCTCATTTAAGTTTCTTCACAATAACTCTACGGGGTGGGTTTTATTACTATACCCAGCATGTAAATTTGAAAACACAGTGTCAACTGCCTCCCTAACTGGCTGGGTGTCTTGGAGTTGAGTCATTCTCCCTCTCAGGGCGCCTATCTCATCTGTCAAGTAAAGGAGTTGAACTAGATGCATGATAAGGTCTCTTCGGCTCCAAATGCCTGTGAGTCGCACAGTCATACTGTCCCCGGAGAAGCCAGCGGTGCAGGCAGTGCCAGCCCATGGGAGGGGTGGGTGTGACTGGGTGATCGGCATTTCCGATCATGAGGGCGCTGTTTACATTTTTGCTTGAAGACCTGGGACTTTAATTCACCCCAACAAGAAATATCAAAGAATATAGGGCAAGAACCCACTATGACTATCTCCCAAGGAGAAAAGAGTCTAACAACTTCAGGCCCAGGAAAGAGGCAGGTGGGAGGTCAAGGGGATGGCAGGTGCCACAAGATGCTGGTCTGAGCCGTCCACCCTCTGACTGTCCTGACCTGGTGAGGACATTGACAAAGGTACCACTGACATGGCCCCATCAGTCCCTTTGTCCACTGCATGGTGGACGTCTTCAACAGAGTCATGACATATTAGATCAAGGAGAGAACTTTATGCCTCCTAGTCTGACACGTCTGCATGGAAACTGAGGGTCAGAGTGGTAAGATGACTTGCTCAGGATAACAGAGTTACTCAGTGGCAGAGCTGCCTAGAAACCAACCTCCTGACCACTGATCAGTGCTCTTCCATACGGCGGATGATCTCTAAGTCCACTGGGCACCAGATGGGTCCTTCTCCCTGTGCACTTCCCAGAGAAGCATCCAGGCTGCTCCATGGAAAGCCACATGTGTAAGGACCACATTGGTTGCTTTGGTGGGGTTTTTTTAATAACAGTGGTAAAGAAGAGTCCTTTAACGTCTTAAAAATATGAATTTGGGGCCTCAGATCAATCCTATTAGAGGTTAAAAAACTTTATTCTTACAAAAGTAGACAAATAACAGACTCACTGCTTAACTTCGTGAATTTCCATCAAGCCAATGAGAACACCAGAAATTAACAGGCCACCATTACTGTGTTTAGTAAGAGTCCTTCTCAGTTCTGACTTGAAGTTTGCAGTACTCATGATGGCTCTTGGTTTGGGTTCCAGCAATCTAACAAAACAAATATTCCTTGGAAACAGAAGTTGGAGTGTTGTAAATAAGAACAAAGACTCTGGAGTCAGACGGCCTGGCTTTCAAGACTCACAACCACATCCTGTGTCACTCAGGTCAAGTTCCTTAAGTTTTCTGAGCCCAGCTTTCCTCTTCTGGAAATAATGATAATTTCTTCATAAGATAATTTTAAGGAATACATTAGACAATGTGCATATAGTCCTAGAGAAATGCCCAATACAGAATAGATGTATAATATATGGTATTTACTACCTGACTCTAACTTTCAGAAAGTCAAACATTGACCACATAGACAGTGCTATGGTTTGAATATTTTTGTCCCCTGCCTAACTCATGTTAAAAGTTGATCCCCAGTGCAACAGTGCTGGGAGGTGGGGCCTAGTGAGAGGTGTTTTGGTCATGAGGACTCCACCTTCACAAATGGATTAACGCCACTATTGAAAAGGGCTTGCAGAAGTGGATTTGCTCTCTTTCACTCTTCTGTCATGTGAGGGCATATTCATCCCTGCTTGCCCTTCTGCCAACGGCCACACAAGGGTACAGCAGGAAGGCCCTCACCAGACACCAGATGCTGGCGCCACAATCTTGGACTTCCCAGCCTCCAGAGCCGTGAGAAATAAATTTCTATTCTTTATTAATCACCCAGCCTCAGGTTTTCTGTTATAGCAGCACAAAATGAACAAAGACAGCCAGAAATTTCAGGACAATTTGTCTTCTTGGTCAACATAAACTGCTTTCCTGTCTCTCAGTTCCTCTTAAAACCAAGCCCAGATGATGATAGGAATGCATGATAATTCGGATCCTTCCTGAAGACCGGTCTCCACAAAGCATCACTCATACTCACCCAATTGGCCAATCCCTTTGGAAATTGCAACTTCATTTCCAATTTCCAAACAACTGCAGTTTATTCAGTACCTGGAATATCAGGGAATGTAGGTAGCTCAGCCATGGGAAATGAAAATGGTATTTTTTGCCAACCATCCAAAGACATAGACAAGGGCAAAACCATTTCTATCATTTAAGTCTCTGGCTCCCAAACACAGGCTCAGGAGCTGGTCTCAGGCACAGGGCAGAAGTACTAAGAGTGTTTAGTAAACATGCTGATTTCTGGGCTCTAAGACCAGAAATTTTAACTTCATCTAAAACCAGGCCCAGGAATCTGCATTACAAGCAAGAAAAAGATTCAGATGTACATCCAGGTTGAGAACTGTTGAGCTAAGCCAATGGTTATTTTTCTATGTATTCTTTTAATATTTTTCTCACATATTTTCTGTCTCTTTGAACCTAACATTTACACCATTAAATCACAAGGAGATTGGAGAAAAAAGAATGAGGATATCTGTATCCTGGTCTCATGGTCCCATCAGCAAGTTCCATTTATATGTGGGGACACTTACAGCACTACATGTTATAAAATTTCTCTGTGCTTTCAATCTTTGGGTTTCATAAAAACACTACTTAGTGTTTAAGATAGTAATAAAGTTTTAAGACTTTAAACAGAAAATGGCAAATAGAATTTATCTGGTTTAATACAATTGGCTGAATGGCAGGGACGGCCTGGCACCCCAGGGGGCACTCTGGGGGGAGCCCCGGCTCGGGGGGAAGGCGTGCAGGGTTCCATTAGTGATGTCTGGCCTGGGCACAGTCAAGGACAAAGTCACTTCCACTTCAAAGCATGTTACCTCCAAAGGAGGAAGAGTATCAAAATTGATTTTAAAATGGTATTTACATTTAAAGTTTCTAATCATACTTCAGCTAAGCATTTCTTTTTCATTCTTGTAATTTTTCTAGCTAAATTGAAGATAAATTCCAGAATTTCTGTGTGCTCCTGATCCGGATAAAGTAGGAAATAATCCAAAATAAGACCAGGAAATTCTAAGAGGTGCTGCACCCTTTGAAGAGTGAGCACCAAGCCCTTCCCTCCTGCCCCTCCAGATGCTTGTGGGAAGCTGGTTTTGCACCATTTACCCCTGTGTGTGTGTTAACAAGGACAGACCACGATGTGAGTAAAGAGATCTTTCCCAGCTCGCTGTCTTCCCTTGAACCATTCCTTCTATCTCAAATGCCCTTCCCCACCCTCTAAGGTGTTTTTATTACAACCTTACCAACCTTTAAGGGCCAGATCAAGACCTAAGTATCTCCTAACAAAAGATTTGACAAAATCTCTCATTCCTGATTGGAATTACTCCCCCATAATATTTAGGGACTTTATGAAAGCACTCCTGACCATGTGCTGTGTTATCCTAGGTAACCATGTCTGTCTACCTAGGTAGACTGTGCACCCTGGAGAGCAGGGACGGGGTCATGTTCACCATGGTAGCCTCACAGCACCCCGCACGGTGGGTTGCCCTTGTGAGCACTCAACTGAGTTACAGCAAAAAGCACCTAGGCCTTGTTTGGTTTTGTTTTATAAAACTAAGAAAGAAAATAAGGTGTGGGGTGAATCATGCAAGGGAAAGTCTTCTTCGTGTTTTGCATTCCCCCTGATGGATCTGTGTGCAGGGAAGACTGCGTGAGAAAATGTCCCAACCATTCATCTTCCATAAGTTTCCCTCTGTTTCTCGCGCTGATGCAGAAGCAGCACCAGCCTTGGACAGCCCCCGGCTGAGGGCATGTTCAAGGACGTTTGGTTTCTGGGAAGACCTTACCACTCCGTGGAGTGTGCAGGCTCTGCTGCAAAGAGTAATCAGCAGGGATTAGCAAAGTAGCCAACGACTCACTTTCCCAAGACAGTGTTGGTCTGGAGATGCGGCCCCGCAGAGTACCCAGCCCCTCAGCACCCGCCCCAAGCCCCAGGGAATCAGAATGGCTGGGCTTTTGTGCACAGCTATACCTGCTGCCCTCGGGCTACCCAAGCCATCATTCCACGCCCAAGGCCAATAAGAGAGCAGGCAGGGAGGGAGGTGAGGAAGAGGAAGGCTGGAGTTTACCACCAAATCAGGGCTGAGTCTGAGTCATCAGCAGTCACTTCAGAGCCTGGGTTTGCCAGCCAGCCTTCCAGAGCTTGTTCCTTTCCTCCTGGGCACTGTGTTCCCAACATGAGTACTGCCCCAATTCAGCTGGGGTCCCTTGATACTGATGCAGGGCCATCAGTGGGGCTCCCCACGGCACAGATAACCTGGGAGGTGGGAAGAAGAGTTCACACATGGAAGTTGGCTTTTTCCCTAAAAATCACTCCTTGTAAAATTACAGCATTGTGAAGTTCATAGGTATCTACATGACCATATGTTGCAAGCTCTTCACTTTACAGCTCAGGAAACTGAGACTTAGACATGCCAAGTGGTTTGCTCAAGGGCCACCATCCTGTTAGTGGCAGAGAAAGGGACATAGCCCGGGCTGCCTGCTCTCCAGGCTGGCATTATTTTTACCAAAAACTTCATAATATGGTAATTGCTGGTCACTAGCTTTTACTCAACATGGTATAGGTAAGAAAATACATGATTTCTGGCAAGACACTGATATAAATGACAACCCTATCCAAATATTGTGCTCAAAAATCATACCAGACACTCTAGGCTTTGCCAGGACAGAAACATTAAATGAAGAAATGGAACCAACGTCTGTTGCACGCCTATGTCCTGTCCATTGCACAAGGCACGTCTATATGGGTTACCGTATTTGTCCCTCACAAAAACCCAGAAAGAAGGTATCAATACCCTTTCTTTTATAAAGGAGGAAATGAAGCCTCAGAAATATTCAGGGACTGGCCCAAGAGGCAAAGCTATTAAGTGCCAGAACCAGGATTTGAACTCAGAGCTCCTGGTTCCTACGCCGGCACCTTTCCATGGTTCCGCGATGCCACTCTCTTCTGGGGATTTTGGCCTCTTAGGCCCAAGGTAAGAGGAGAGGGCGATTCCCAAGGGTCATGCCCCTGTTCCACAGCCCCCACCCAGTGGTGGGTGCCCCCTGTTCCACCCTGAGCCAAGTCCTCTGAGTTCTCAGCCTCTGGGTGGCTGAAAATTATCCCTGGATTGATATCCCTCTGCTCTAGGTCAAGGCAGAGGAACGTACAGAAGAGGGTGACGGTGGGCTTCCTCCCAGCCACACCCCAAAGGGGGTTCTACTTCCAGACGCACAGAGAGGAGAGGTCTCTACTCAGCGTCCCCTCCCTTCCTTGCAAGGATGCTATGAGGACAGATGAAGTAATACACCTGAAGTGTTTCGAGAGCTTCCTAAGTGCTGCATAAATATCACAACGGAGTTGCTGATCACAGTAATAGCAATGGTGATGATGAGACTCTCTCCGTGGTCATAATTTAAGGGAATATTTAAAATGAGGGAACCCTACCAAAATCAATCCGCTGAACTTTATTCAGAAGAGAGGCTGCTAATAAAAATGTTATGGGAATATGAACTCTTGGGAAATAATGATGATTTTCTTCTATTAGAAGGCTCTTCAGATCCATTTCCCAAGTACAGCTCAGCTATTCGTGGGCTCTTTGCTGCTCTGTGCAACGAGTTCTCTATTGGAGAAGAAGAAGGAGGAGACGCAAAAGCCCCCACTGTGCACTGAAGCGCTGGATTTCAGAGATACAACTGGCCTGTGTTTCTAGAACCATTGCCAGCTATTCCCACTTACGGGGGCTGGCAGGGCAAAGAATGCCTTTGATATTCTTCTTTCTTCTCCTCCCATCCCCCACTCTCATCAGCAACTGCTTGAGTTTAGAGGCATTAATAATGGAATGATAATAATGGAATAATAATAATGGAACAATAATGGGCTGCCACTGCCTTTCTCGGAGCTGGGCAAGCTTACACTCCCAAGATAAATCTGCCCATGTATGAAACCCAACATGGAAGGAACACGGAGCGCCCACGGCAGCAGCCAGCAGAACACGCCCACCTGGTGTGCGTCTCATCCCTGTTTGCTCACATTACCCTGTCCAAGGGCATGAGACGAAGACCTCAGACTCGGGGAAACAACAGAGGTAGGAAGAGACACATTAAATGGAAACAGAACTCAAAATGACGAACCGGGCAAACGGAGGGCAGAATCCCATCTCAAGCCCAGGCAGCAATTGGCTCACATCATCCCATTCTTAAATCCGGGACACAGCATGGTAGGAATGAGAAGACAACTCTCATGCCATTCCAACCCTGGACTGCTGAGAGCCCCCTAACCATGAGGCATCACCAGGACAGGAAAAGGACAACCACCAACAGCGTGTTGCAGCTTGCTCATGCATCTTGATTCTGAGTCCTTGGAAACATCTCCCAAGAAACACCACGAAGCAGTAGACCTCAAGGATAGTCGAGGACTGAGATTGGCTGCGGAAGGAAATTCATCACCATTAGTTTCTTTCGAAGACGGGATTTGCCATGGAGAAAGCCTGGGCAAGGAAGCCGTATGGCGTCCCTGCGTGCCAGGAGTCACACAGGTGCGGGCTGGAGTCACCCAGGTGGGTCCTAGGGTGAACACAGGGCAGTTTCCTGGGCACAGGTGAGGCCGAACCCCGATAGGCAAACCCGAGGATCTGTGTCCAGGCACTGGCGCACCTGAGTGTGCGTCTCCTGGAATTCACAGCAAGAGAGAGCGTTTTCAGGATGGCTCTCGCTAGCTACCACCCTGATTCAACTCAAAAAATTAGTGAAAAACTGTCGCCATTTCTATCAGTTCCCAGAAAGCAAGAAGACCCGGCACTGATGGTGATAGGCCACCTGTGCCCTTCGATTGTCAGTGTTCTAGAGTCGACTCGGTGCAAAGGTGTTTCTCCCTTTAATCGAGAGAGCTAAGAAACATACATGTCCTTCTATGTTTTTCCTGATGGTGATTTAAAGCGTTGTTTTATATTAAAACACAGATGTACTATGACAGAGCATATAAAACCTAGGTGAATTTTTAACATTAAACACTAAACTTCAAACATTTCATACCTGCTCTGAGATGTCTCAGGCCGTGGCCTCCCTGGGGACTGGTGTCGACCCCTCTCTGCCCTTACTTGAGTGAACAGGTTTAAGAAGCACCACTTTAAATTGGGGATCCCCCCTGGCTGTCCACTCTACAGCTAAGGGATTCAATTTCCTTATCTGTAGAATGAAGTTTTAAAATCTGTAAAGTCCGGACATATTTACAGAGATGTAGTTCTAGAGCTTTTCCTCCAGAAGGCTTCAAGAACAGATAGGGCACTATCATTTAGGATGACGGAACCCAGGCCTGTACATTGTAGGGGAATAAAAGCCCTGACTTCCAAAAGGCTCTTAACCCTGCTAATTTATAGTGTTTCCCTTGCTCTGGGCCAGACTTTGTCTAACTCGAAGTGCACCATGATCAGTAGGTCCATTCCCTTCCCTTTTTCCTGTTCTCTTCATCTGAATAATGCTTCTCCCTTCCACTCTCACCCCACCCCAGCAAGATATTAGGATTTGCTTCCAGAAATCCTATGAGGCCATTCTTTCTCCAGCATCATCGTCACAGACACCAAGCTCTTTCCAAAGCCATCCACATGCAGGCCTCAGCCTGCTGCCTTCCTCTGTACCCCACGTCCCCATACTGGGAGACCCGGTGTCATGCAGTGGGAGAAACGGGGAAGCACCAGCCACGCCAGCATCAAGCTTCAATCAGAAGCTTTGCTTTCAGACCCGATCATCAAAGAGAATCCTTACCAAGCAGAGCGCACGGTGCCTACACCTGGCCAATGCTGCTCGCTGTCATAATTCAGTGTGACGGTGGGAGATACCTCGTGTTCCCTTAGTACTTGGTACTCTCCTAAATGCAGTCTCTAATCTGAAACACGCGCCACCAAATCCAAGGCTACTTCATCTCCATGTATTCAGGCCTATACCAGACTGACAATTTGGCCTTTAGCTAAACAATAGACTCCCCAGGAATTCTGGGTTAGCAAATCAGAATGTGACCTAAGTACCATCCTTGGCTGGTGTTCGATCCATTCAGACCTTCCCTGGGATTCTGGCCTCATTCTGGGCTGTCCAGGTAATTCGTGAGAGAAGTAGGGACTTCTCACTTCTCTTTGACCCAACGTCCTGGACTCCGAAACACTTTTGAATAAAAGAAGGGAAAGCTTTGCAAAGAATAACAATAACGTTTGGATTCAGTGCAAATTGCTGTGTTCATGGCTTGCGCGAGGGGAATTCAATCCCATTTCCAATGCTCTCAGCTTAACACTGCTATGATCTATTCCTGAGCCCTAATACCATATATGTGAGGTGCTAAAGCATTTTGGTGGGGTGTCACATCTTGTCTCCAGGGAGCTTCATCATTTTGAATACAGTTCTTGAACTACGACACCGCTGCAGCCGACCTTGTCCACAAAGGATATACCTACATGATTCCATTGTCCGCAACAAGGACAGAGAGCACAAGAGAAAGATTTTTAAAGAACTTTGATTCACTCATTTATTCAAACATTCTCAATGAGCTCGTGTTATCTGCAGACACTTGGGCCTAAGATCTTTCCGCCTGGTTTTATTCCAGCACAATGAGCAGTGAAATGTGCGTGTTTCTTACATGTGACTTCGGCTGAGCACATTGCGGGGAACACACCGGCGGGACACCTGTATCCACGCCGTCACTGTCACTATCTCCAATCCCTCATTCCCATCGAACTAGACCGTGCCCTCCACTTGCTCCCAGGAAAAGCACACAGAGTAGGAATGCCGAGAAAACCAAAACAGAAATTTTTCACTTTCGAGTTTCCAGGAGCGTTTCCTGCAACGGAAGACTTTCCTGAAATGCCGTTGACTTTCCTGAACTCGGCACCCCACTGGCTGTAGAATGCAGCACCGCGCGGAGACCGGACCTTGCTCTGCCTCCGGATTGCGTTACTATCGATAAACCAGCGCAGAATGAAAACCTAAGTGCAGAACCCTGACCTCCCCACCATCACCCGCTCCGCTTCCTTCCAAACTGTAGCGAGGAGATCTTGTGGGCGCCTCCCCACTTGTCTCCTTAAATGTAAACAGAAGTCATTTCAAACGCTTGGCACCTAAGAGTAGTCGTACCTGTCCACTGCCCTTCGACGCAGACGGTCCCTCTGCAAGGCAGGTTTGCACCCTCCCCATCCGGCCCTTTTCTCACTGAAAGAAGTTTTCACCCCTTCTGGCTGCGGTGACTCAGATTCATGCTTTTGAACCTTCACCTCCACATGCCATTACCCACAAGAATAATAAAACTGTTACCCACAAAGTAGCTAGGAGACACTTAGGGCCCAAGAAGCTCCAATTTCTAGGAGGCAAATCTATTGCTTTTCAGCTGAAAGCCAAGTTGCTCCCATATCCTGCATGTACTTTGTTGGGGTATCTCACGCCTCAGTCTTCTGCTCTGCCAAATGGGTCACATAGCACAAATAGCGCCCATGAGGAAACGCACAGAGGCAAATCATAGTACCAAAGAAACGCCTGAGTGAAGACGTACTTTAGGAATGGTTAAATAGAGGGGAGATCAGAGAGGGACCGGAGCCACAGAGCCGTCGGGGCAGAACTAGGAGCCCCCCTCCCCAGTGTCTGGATTCTCACACCGGAGCTCTCTCCCCAACACAAGTGCCCTCTGTCCTGCCCCCGCCCACAGCCGGGATTCCAGGGAGCAGGCGGGCAGAGGGGGGCCCTCCAGGCTCCAGCGCGCCCCTCAGCGGCGCATCTGGGTGGAGACTCCCACTCGCGTGTGTAGCTCAGAGCCACGTGACACTGAAATGCTAAGTGAACAGCAATTAACTTTTGCTTCTGAAAACCCACTTTAGCCTTCCATAACTCTTTGGGGGCCATTTCAACTCAGCCAAACCTCCTGCACATTCTCCCTCAGCAATAAATTACCTTCCTGGCTTTAATTAGCTGCTGGCGTGCAAACCCGGGCTGGGTGCTGACGTGCCGCTTTCCCGCAGGTCCCATTCTGTCACACAGACTGGGGAGGAGGCAGCTGCGGGGGGCGCTGGGCTCCTGGCGGGGACAGGCCTGCAGCAGGCGCCTCACCTGCCCACGGGGTGAGAAGCCCAGGCCCAGTTGGGGTTAAATTCTATTGTGGATGAAATTCACGGGAAGGCCTTAGACTCCCCTTTGGGTTCTGTTAGCACCTTGGCGGTGTGGCCCCAGACCCCCAAACACACACACACACACACACACACACGTACACCCAGAAACCCACCGTCTTTATCTCCCTTATTCTTGCTAAGGGAGAAATTACTGACAGAGCTTAACATATAAACCCTCCCAGGAGACTCTGCTGTATAATTGTGAGCTAAGCTCGAGTCGAAATGAATAAATCTCTAAGTATGGGATTTTAGTCACATCTGTGGGCCGAAATGGTATTGGCTGGGGAAGAAAGAAGTAGAAAAAGCACCCTTGAAATCCCAGACACATTCTAAGCCCCAGATTAAGATTTGGGGTGCAGCCAAGCCTACCTCTGGCTGGAAGTGGGACTCTCAGCAGGTCCCCTCCCTTCTGTGGCCCAGGTGCCCATGAGAAAGCTGGGAGAGGTGAAGCCGAGGGCCCCTGGGCCCTGCCGTCCTGTGATTCTGAGACTCACGCATGCAGACACATGCATGTGTGTGTGTGTGTGTGTGTGTGTGTGTGTGCGCGTGTGTAGGGGAGTGAGCAGGGAAGACAAACCCTAAACCAGACCTCAGTGCACCCCCTGCCTTCTTTGTGAGTCTGTGCCACATGGGCAAAGGGGCAGCACCCACACTCCTAGTGGACCCTCCCCCAGGCCAGGGGGCGCCCTGAGAGTGCGGCAGCCTCTCCCCACATCCTCGGAACACACATGCCGGCGGTGCTTCTCCTCTAGGCCCCAGCCCACGCCTCCGCTGACAAGCAGTAACCTCCCACGGCCCAATTACGGCTGCTTTCTTCCACTCTTCTTTTCTGGAGGAAAAAAAACGTTAAAGTCCAAACACGCGAGGCCCCAGCCAGGCCCCGTTGCCGGGAGGCTGACTGCTCTGATTAAGGGTGTGAGCTCCGTGCACCGCGCGGCCCCGGGGCCCAGCAAACCGCCGCAGCGACTTCCCTCCTGCCTCCCAATTAACAGGCAGCCTGTCAAGGGCGCGGTACTGGGGCTGTCACCGCCACCATACGGGCCGCCCACCATCTGCTCCTTCCCAGCCTGTCACACTGGCGGTGAGAAGGGAGCAAGTCCCGCAGCCCAAGGAGGGCGCACAGCCCTAGGGCGGACTCGTGCCCGAGGGGACCAGAGGTCCACCCTCCTCATCCCGCCTCCCCAAAGTTAGTGAGCCCCAAAAGGGATTTGTGCAGAGGAACCCAGAGAGCCGCGGGGGCCTCCAGAATGGGCTGTGAGACAGCCTGGTGCTTTGGGAATGTGAGAAACGGGCAGCAGAGGCCAGCTCAGACAGAGAGATTTCACCATTAGAGAGAATCACCCTTGAGTCCCAGCCCGGCTAACCACACACCCACTGACCCCTCCCCGGCTCCTGTCAAAGGGCGCCAGGCTGGGATTCTGGGAGCATTTCACTGTTTCAGCTTCTCCTCGACAGTCCCCTATACTGAGACGCTGGGATCCAGGCCCCACGGTAAGGCCCTGGCCTCCTCCTACAGCCTTGACCTCACTTCAGCCGCAGGGACCAAGCCTATGTGGCCAGGCCTCCTTGGGGACCAAGCCCACCCGGCCAGGCCTCCGCTCAATCCCAAGCCCTCCGTGACTGAGTTGACCTCCATACACACTCCTTGCTCCATGATTGGAGTTAGAAAGGCCTTTCTTTGCCAGCCTTCCTGGGGGAGGCCCGGCCTGTGAGACTGACCCCTGCCTGTCTCCATAGCGGGCAGTGCTGGCTTGGAGACCTCCCTAGGGTGGAGGAACCCACCTATCCGTGCTCTATCCAACTGGACGATGTGTGCCTCTTGCAGAGAGGAATGTGGTAGCCCCAGCTCTTCCCTGCCACCCAGACTGGAAACCAACACTCATGTGCAGCCACCGTTGACTTGGTAACTTCAGAAAACACCTTCTCCTTACATCTTCGGGGAAGGAAACTTACTTTCCTGGCCACGACTTTGTGGCTTTGGCCATATGCAAAGAAGGCTGGGTTTGGGGCATGTGTGTCCATCCTGGAAATGAGTGAATCATTTGGGACGCCTCAAAGTCAATGAAGCGGGGAGGAGAGAAAGTGGACCACGCCAGCAAAACATGGAGCTGGGGTGATGAATGAAAGACGAGGGTGGATTCAACCACTTCTACAGAGAAGGGACTTCCCTTGCAGGCCGTCCTATTCCTAGTGTTGAGGGTAACGTCCGGCCGCTCTGTGAACATCTGCTGAATGAAGGAGGGATGGGAATCAGATCGTATGGCAGCTGCTGTAGCTTCTTCAGCATCAGAAAGACTTAGTGTATGTCCTCAATACCTTCTTTAGGCTTCGGTGCAAACACCATCTTTCCCCTTCCATAAGGAAAGGAGGAGTCAAAGAAGAAAGATGCTGAGAAAAGCAGGGTCAAGAATAAAGGATGGAGAGAGAACACACTTAGACCAAGTTGCGCAATGTGTTCTTCCTTCCACCCTATACCAGAAGACTCGAGCCTTTAAGCAATGGCCAAGCAGCTCTAGGAAGCCCTCGTGTGTTCCAGAATTTGCAAAATTGGTACTAGAAGGAGGGAACGAGAGAGGCGAGGAGGGAAGAAGAGAAGAAAAGAGAGAAAAATGATGTGCTCCAAACCGGTCGCCGGGCTACAGAAGAACTTACAAATATATAACCTTTCATTTGCATAAGGCAGCATCCCCCACGCCCCCTTGTAGAGGAGAATATAAAGTTGTGGAGACGTAGATAAACAGACACTAAACACCAGCTCCCATCCATGGCAAGGAAGAACATATATCAAATTCATTAATTATGATCCAATTTGTGCTTGCACTGTGAAGAATCATTTGCCATCAAAGAGATGTCCTTCCCTTATTAAAGCCATTGAGACGCTCAGGAAGTGCTTAAGGGTTTGAAATTCTGTATTTGAATTTCACACATGCTTTTCACTGCTGGGACCAAAACTCAATCAACACTTGATGGTGCTGACATCAACATCCACACCACGGGGGTCTTCACTCCTTCACGACAGACCTGCAGATAGGTCTGGCTAGTAAATCTGCTAATTTGTTCTCTGGATTCGTGTGTGTGTGTGTATGAGTGTGTGTGTGTGTGTGTGTGTGTGTGTGTGTGTGTGTGTGTGACTGTTTTTCAAACGCAGTTGAGGTAGGAATGAAAGGACCCAGGCCAAGCCAGATGGGGAACAGTTAACCTCATCTCTCTCCAGTGTCCAAGGCCCAAGTGGCACCCAGCTGCCCAGGAGTGGAACTCTGTCTTCGCTTTCATCTCAGAGCCAAACCGACACGAACACGTTGCTTAGAGACCATGCTCTCCGTCAGCTCTGGGCCTGGGCCTTTGGTCCACGGCCAGACAGGGCTGGAGTCAGAAGCCAGAGCTCAGAGGTTATTACTCATTTGGCAGGGCCTTGACTCTGATTTGCCTTTTCTGTCCCTGTCTCTTGCTCTAGGTTTCAGGCTGAGCCAGAGAACGTCACTGGATTTTCTGACTCGGCCCACTAAGTGCTCAAGGAAAGCACATTGAATGGTATTGATGCCATGGAATGCAGTGGACTGGAACAGAAGGAATATAGCTTAGAAAAACCTACTGCCACCCAAAGAGACCTTTCCTTTCTTCAAGCTTCGTCACTGGCGACAGAGGTATTTCCATAGAGTCTATCAAATTCTATAGCATATACCATAGTCTATAGCATATAGCATAGATAGCATAGCATATACCATAGCATACAACATGATCTATAGTATATAGCATAGATAGCATAGCATTTACTATAGCTATAACATAGTCTATACTACTATATAGCATATATAGCATAGCATATATTATAGCATATAACATGGTCTATAGCATATAGCATATATAGCATAGCATATACTATAGCATATAGCATAGTCTATAGCATATAGCATAGGTAGCATATAACATGGTCTATAGGATATAGCATAGATATCATAGGATTTACTATAGCTGTAATGTGGTCCATACTAGTATATAGCATATATGGCAGAGCATATACTATAGCGTATAACATGGTCTATAGCATACAGCATATATAGCATAGCATATACTACAGTATATAACATGGTCTATAGCATACAGCATAGATAGCACAGCATACACTATAGCATATAGCATTGTCTATAGCATACAGCATAGATAGCACAGCATACACTATAGCATATAGCATAGTCTATTGCATATAGCATATATAACATAGCACTTACTTTAGCATATAACATGGTCTATAGTATATAGCATATATAGAATAGCATGCAGTGTAGCATATAGCATGGCATGTAGCATACTATAATCTATAGCCTACTTGACTATAGGCCAATTAAGGTCTATCTGCCTTGAAAGGGAATTTTCACATAGAGCCAAAGGTAATAATAATATTGAATCCTCTCACAACCTACCGAGGTGCTGTTGTTACTCCATTTCATAAATGAGGAAACTCTGGTCCAGAGAGGTTAAGTAACTTGCTCTAGATCACACAGCTAAGGAGGAACGGAGAAGAAATTCAGACGTAGCCCTCTGTGGGTAAACTCGGTGCAGGCGGGCAGGAGGCCCCGAGCTCCGTGTGGAATATTATCAGTTCAGCACATCTTCCCAAGCCCGGAGGACCCATACGAGGCATGAATGCAACAGCACCGCCTTGAATTCCTGGTGGAGGGACCTCCTTCCTGCAAGTTCTCTTGCTTGGGTATCAAGCATCGAGCTGCCCGGCTGTCCTTGCAGCTCCCTCGTGACGGAGCAAGGGCAGGTCTGACTGCATTGAACAGAAGGGAAGGCTGAGGCCCAAAGAGGTTTGATGTGGTGAGAAGTCAGAGATCAAACCAAAGTACACTCGAGTCACCTGGCGCCGTCCCCAACTCACTGCCATGCCCAGGGCACATCCCTGCCTCCTCCCCTCCCACTGTGCCTGTGCCCAGCCTGCCCAGCCCTGGGCTTCGGGACCCAGACTTCCAGATGGAGTTCCTGACACCAGATGCCTGTGGAGTGGCCAGGCAGGGCAGGGAGGGTGACCCTTGGGGGAGAAGGAAAGACCCTCTATTTCCAAAAACAGAGGGAGAAAAGACCAGAAGAGTAGGCAGAGCGCCCCAGAGACAAGAGGCGCCAGGTCCAACAGGAGAGGGGCCGAGGCTCCTCCCAGGTCAGTGCCCCACTCCGCCCGCGTATGCATTCTCCACCTCTTCCCACGCAGCTTCCGGGTGCCCTCCCGGCTTCACCTCTTCCCAAAGGCGACTTCTAAAGAGAGAGCTCTATGCCTAGACTGTTTTTATTTCCCGCCTTCCCCCAACTCCCAGCGGGGCCTCTGTCTGAAATTCTCTCAATAGGAAGAAGTGAGAGGCCTCGTGTGCGTCTCCAGATGCACGTGGATCCTAAGACATGACGCCGCCTCCACGTGGCCTCCTGCTGGCCTGCTGGTTCCCTGGGCGCAGCCCTCGCTCCCCCCAACCCCGAGACCGTCTAACTGCACCTGCTACGTCCCAGACACGGGGCTCGGTGCTGACAGGAAATCAAATAAGAAAACAAAGTCATGGCCCTGAAGAGAATCAGAGTCTACAAAATTAAGAGTTTTCATTCTGCCGCTACGCACTCAGCCAGACGATTCATGACCTGTGCCTCAGTCGTCCTCTGAGTCCTGTGGGAAACCATGCAGTCCTCTCATTAAGGCCACATGGCAGGAGCTGAGCACTCTTGGGGGAGAGGGGCTGACGATAGCAAGCATTGAGCACCTACTGTGTGCCAGGCACTGGGCAAGAGGTTTACAATCCTTCGGTCCCTAACTCTGCTCTTCGAGAGAGGTGTTGTTTCTCCATGAAGAAATCGTGCCCCAGAGAAGTCAAACAAGCTCCCTCCGGTCCCCCACAGCCAGCCAGTAAGGCCAGAGATGGGATTTAAATCACACACCCCAGAACGTGACAGAGTCACCCGAGTGGAGTGGAGAGTTGAATCACAGTCACAACTGAATAAACTGTCAGGACCAATTTCCATAGCATTTACTGATCACATACATGCAAAGGACAATGTTTAGATTGATGATGTAAATGAGGACAACCTCTTTGGAGGGCAATGTGGCAATATTGATCAAAACTGTAAATGCACAAATCCTGCGTGCCAGAAATTTCATTTGTGTGAATTTATCCAACTGTACCGGCATGCTCACTGAAGCACTGTTTGTAATAGAGAAAAAGCTGGAATCCACCTAAGTGTCCATCGGTAGGTAATAGGTCAAATAAACGAGTTCATCCATAAAATGCACTAGTAACACTATGCATGCATTAAAAAGAGTGAGGTAGAACTGTTGGGACTAACATGAATGCACGCCCATAAAATGATGTTCAATGAAAAAGCAAGCTGCAGTATTATTAATACATGTGCAGTACACTCCTGCTTATGCTCAAAAGTATTTTACACGTAACACACATACATACATGGACAGCATATCAACATTTAACATGTCTGGAAGAAACACACAGAACTGTTGACAATAACTACCGCTAAACAGTAGATAGGAAACAGGAGACTTTTCAAATTGTTTGAATTGCTTTCACAGACCCTGTATTACTTTTACAGTTTTTGACAATGCTTTTGCAGGTCACCACGTCCCGCCTGTTGGAAATAACTGAGAAGAGGAACCCAAAAGCTTCGACACAGACCTGCCCTCAAGGAAGCCGCAGACCCAGATCTTGAGGTCCTCCGTAGGGGCCTCGCTGGCCATATAAGGCTTCTTGACAAACTCACATTTCACTCTTACCTGGTCTCTTCTTCAAGAGCTGGGGCACCTGAAGGAAAGTAGAGACATCATGGCGGCTCTGACATCGAAAGGCTCAGATCCAAACCTGGCTTCAGGGATCGTGCTGGTGGTGGACTCCCCTCATCTCTAAAATGGGAGCAGCGCTAGAACCCGCCCCAGAGCACTGCTGTGAGGGCGCATGAGGACCAAGAACATTAAAGCGCTTTTTAAAGACCAGGTTGGAAACCGACCAAAGGAACTGAAGTCACCTTAGATTGGCACCTCCCACTGGAGAGGCCAAGTCGTCAGAGGAAGACAGTCCCACCCCAACCAACCCTGACACCACCCTCCTCCCTTCTGCATTAGCATGGCAAAGTGATGGAATCCACGAGTGCTCAAAACTCTCCAAAGGACATCACCCACCTCTTGAGGGCTGGAGGTCCGAGATGGCGTGGCCGCGGAAAACGACCCCAGTGCCAAGCGCCTCCCAACAGTAAGACTTCTGCGCCAGTTTCTAAATCCCCACGTAAATATCGGTTGGTTGGTCTGTTGATTAAAATCACCGATGGCGTGTATGATGGCTGCCTGGGGACCCAGGCGCTGAAACAGCAGCGCGGTGACCCAGGAGTCCTTCAACAATGCACCGTACGTGATTTCTCAGCTCAGCCTTCACCCACACCCGCTCCTGCCCTTTCTTTTCCCTCCTATTTCCACACGGCCTCCCCGCCCCCACGGTGAATTAACCCTCCCTGTGCCAGCAGAAACTCACTCCCCTAAGAACACCGGCGGGCTGGAGAAAATCATCATTAACTTAATAGGCTGGTATAATTACATGAGATAATGATGATCATAATAAGGATATAGACTTTGGAGAAAGAAAACTGAGTTTGAATTCTAACTCCACCACTCATGAGCGAAGTAATCTTGGATAACTGAATCTCCAGTTCCTTATTAAATTGGGGCTGATTATAAAACAGTTCACACAAGGAGAGGAAGCTGCTGCTACAGAAGGGTAAGTTGCAAGAGTTAAGTGGGGATTATCACGCTGCCCTGCAGGTAGCACCCCTGTTAGCACAGGTGATGCTTTCAGCAAGCCCAGGAGGTGTCCCATGAACAGAAATGGGGCTCCAAGAGACAAGGCCATTTCCCCAAAGTCGTTCAACTGGTTAAGGGGGCTCTTGGAGTGAGGTGTTCTGGCTCGGAGTCCGGTGTTGTCCTCACCGTGTGGGCACAGGGCGTGAGAAAGGTTCTGTGTCTGGCTCAGGGGCAGGCACGGCCAGAGCGTGGGTCTTGACGACTCACCGCCCTCCCAGCTAGCACCCTTCGGGGCGAGGCAATAGGGGGTCAGCCCCAGAAGTGTGAGGCTGAGTCAGAGAAGAGTGACAAGGTAAGGAACAGCACAGAAGGGGCTTCCAAGAGCTTGCTCAGGGGACCATGGAAGGCCAGCCCCACCAACAGGCCTCGTACCTGCAACGCCGAGGTGACTGATGTTCAGCCCTCTGAAAAATTCTCACAGCCTCCCGAGATCTCAACCAATTATTCAATCAAATACTTGAGCACCTACTCTGAAAAAAACACAGGGCTGAGCCTCAGAGGAGCCAGAAAAATGAGCTCCCTGTGTCCTTACTCTCTTCCATGTGTTGTTGGGTATCCTCCTAGGAATGTGTTTTCTCTGCAAGGAATTCGTGACCCCTCTTGTTGGGGAGAGGAAATGCAAATGCATGAAAATGTAATTAAACCCACAGTAGGAGGGGCTAAGATCCCAGGGAGGTGCCAGCTGCAGGAGCTTCAGGGAAAGAGGAGAGGGCTCCGCAGACTGGCAGAGCTGCGGTTTTGAGTGCAGAGGATTTTCCCTGTCTGCTAGCTAGGACACAGCAGGATTTATGCAGTTTTTCATATGGAGGGTTCTACCTCAATTGGGTGTGTCACTATCTGAATTTTTAATTGCATAATGGAACATAATAGAAAATATTAGATCTTATCAGATGTACCAAAGGTAAGTAAATACACACCCACACACAAAAAAAACACATGCATGCACACGCAGATACAGATACGTGTGTACTAGGCCACAGTGGAAAACATACTATTTATTTATTTAGTTAGTTAGTTTTGAGACAGGGTCTCACTCTGTTGTCCAGGCTAGAGTGCGGCAGCATCTTCATAGCTCACTGCAGACTCAAACTCCTGTGTTCCAGTGACCCTCTTGCCCCAGCCTGCTGAGACCGCAGGCATGTGCCACCAGGCCCAGCTAATTTTTCTATTTTTTGTAGAAATGGGGGTCTCACTGTGTTGCCCCGGCTGGTCTCAAACTCCTGGCCTCAAGTGATCTTCCCACCTGGCTCCCAAAGTGCTGGGATTACAGGCATGAGCCACCACACCAGGCTGGAAAATGCATTTCTTGCTGTGGGTTGTGGTCCAAGTTTGAAATACACTGAACTAGAACAGGGAGGGAAATGACCCGGGAGAACTGGCGCTTTATTTAGATGGAAGGGAGTGAGCCAAGGTGAGGGCAGACGAGGAGAGAGGGCATCGGGACAGACCCCCGTCTCTAGACCCCATCCTGCTGGAGTCCGACCCGCCCTGGCTGCCGCGTGCTCCCTCGCTGCCGGCTTCCCCGCCCCCTCGCCACCCCCAACCCTACCCCTTCCTCCCTGCAGGTTGGCAGTGATTCGTCCACGGCCTTGGCTGCTCAGACCTCCCACAGCTCCTAGCGCCCCACACCAAGGGAATCATTCTTTAAGTGTTTCATGTGCGAGAACAAACGCCCCTGGGCCTGGAGTGGCTGTGTGACTTTGGGAAAATCATATAACCTCTCTGAGCCTCTTCATTGGACAGTGATGAATGTTGACCAAATGCCTATAGCTCTTGTCTTTTTTATAATACTGTAAACATCTCTCAAGGGAGAACCACAGCTTCTAATTTTGTAAACCACCCCCCACTGGTGCTGTGAATAATGCTAGACACATGGTAGATACTTGATATTATTATTGAACGTGGAAACCGTGCCGGGTAGAAGGAAGAATAAAGTAACACACACCAACACCATCGCCTTCTACACCAGCACGATAGCAGCCGTAGTCAGCACACGCGCACACACGCTTGTGCACACACACATGCGCGTGCACAAACACATGAGCGTGTATGTAGAGATCTCTCACCTGGTCGGGGCGAGACTCTGTGCCAAGCAGCTGATGCCCTTTATTTAGATGGAAAGGGAGCTGCCAGGCACTGGCTCGAGTTCACAGGGCTTTGGTGCAACAGCGAAGTTCAGTTGTGGGCGACGAGTCCTGAGCCCTTTCTGCTCGCTCTCACGGTGCTTTCCCAGACCCAGGGCAAAGCCGACCTTTGAGATAAATACGTAACCTAACTGCCTGCAAGAAAGAATCTAGGAGGAGAGGTCAAGGTAGTCGAGATCATTCCACTTTCCTCCTACAAGGAGTGTCTAAGGCCCACTAGACAGATGAGCAAAGCCTAAAGCACAAAGCTTGGGGGTATTTCTTTTTTAAAAAGGCTGAGCCGTGGTCTAATCCTTTGCCCTCCAGAAAAGCCACGCCCAGGTTTCATGCAACCAGGGTTCTGAGAGCTCCAATAAAGGGGAAATCTCGCAGCAAAGGCCTGGAGAGATGAACTCTCCCCTCAGGGAGGGGTGGGGATACGCCTGTGTTTCGGGGAAGGGAGCAGCACGGTGGCCCCTCTCCAGCCAGAAGGCTATGCAGCCCCACCCCTAACTCCTCTGTGGACTAAGGATAAAGGTATTTTTTTCATGCTGCTACCAAAAATAAAAATATAAAGGTTACAGATCAGACCTGGACAGGGCTCTGAGAAAAATGAGCTCAATCCACTTGTTTTAAAAATGCAGAATTGGGCGTGGTGGCTCACGCCTGTAATCCCAGCACTCGGGGAGGCCGAGGCGAGACGATCACTTGAGGCCAGGAGTTTGACATCAGCCTGAGAAACAGTGAGACCCCATGTCTACAAAAAATAGAAAAAAATAACTGGGCATGGTGGCGCGCACCTGTAGTCCCGGCTACTCAGGAGGCTGAGGCAGGAGGATCACTTGGAGTTTGAGGTTGCAGTGAGCTGTGATGACCCCATAGCATTCTAGCCAGGGTGACAGAGTGAGATCCTGTCTTTAAAAAAAAAAAGTGCAGAATCTGATGCCTGGACAGAAAAGTGTCTCGAGTCAAGTCAGATGGACCTGAGTCCGGCCCTCCTGTCTCTCCGACTGTGGATGCCTTTTGGTTTGGGTTTGATGTTGGTTGTGTTGTTGTTATCTTGGTTTGTTTTATTTTGTTTTCGCCATGTTTCCTTAATATTTCTCTATTTTTTTGGCTTTAAAAAGACATCCCCGTGACTTTTTTTTTAAATCTGGCGATCAGAAAGCCAGAAGCTTTTAAGGAGGTTGTGGAGGGTATCAACAGCGGCGAGAAACACAGGTTTGCTTCCTACTCCTTGTCCTCTCGGGCTGTTGCCCTTGTTGGGGGAGACCGCTCCTGGGTCAGCTGCCCTTTAAGAATCTACTGGATTAAATTTGCAGGGACAAAGGCTTTGAGAGATTGCCTGCCACCTGGGCGGCGAGTGGAGGCTGCAGGGTGCTGGGCAGAGGTCAGAAAACCACTGTCAAGACATCCCTCCAAGGAGTTCTCCCCAAGCAATGGGGTTCCCTGCCCTGCCCTCCCTGGGAGGCTGCAGGGTCTCTGCGCCAGCCCCAGCTGACCCAACAGGGCTGAAATTTCTCTTCTTGAGCATATTATCCAGCTCTCCTTGGAGAAGGTCAAATAGCTTGAGCAGCATAGTCAGAGAGACCTTGGCTCTGCCAATCTCACTCACACACACACACACACACACACACACACACACACACGCACTTGTGTGCACACACTCATGCTTAAATTTTACAGCATTTTCCCTTTACGCTAAAGCCCAGCCTCCTTGGTGTGCTCCACGGGGCTGTCCCTGGGCCCAGCTTCCTTCCCCACTCCTCCCCTCACTCCAGCAACACTAAGCTGGTTGCAGTTCCCCAAACAAGTCATACCATTTAAAGCCTCTGTGCCTTTGCCCATGCTGTTCCCCTCCCAGGAACTCCTTCCCTCCCAAAAACTCCTGGTGACCTCCGAGTCATCCTCCAGAGCCCGTCTCGGGCATCTCCTCTGCCGAAAGGATTCTCTTTCCCTCCTGCTCCACCCGGAAAACGTCCACTTGCCCCGGGATCCCCAGCTCCAGTGCCTGTCCTCGGTGACGGTGGCCTTCATCCTGCTGCAGCTCCTTCGCGTCCCTCCGTCACAGCTCCAGGGACCGAGTCCTCCAAACCAAAGTGCAGGACGCACCATCTCATGGCCACAGACGTACCTATGGAAAGACAATGGGACAAAACATTTGAAATGGGAGTGTCCTTACAAAACCCGAGACCTAGGGTCACCGTGGTTAGAGTATCACTCACACTTCATAACATTTGTTCCTCGGAGCAATCCCGCCACCTGTGACCTTTACCGTGACATTGCCTTTGTCTGCCCAGCACTCTCCATAGGACCCAACACGTGCGGCCTGCAGGTAGACTGGCTCACAGCTGCCACCGCCGCTCACAGGTGCAGACAGTAGCCAGCACTGTTGAATGGATTTAAAAAGGGGGAGGGAAGGTGGGAGGGAAGAAGTGGGGAGAAGGAAGCAGGGAGGAAGGAGGAGAGGAGGGAGGGAGGGAGGGAGGAAGAGAGGAAGAGGGTCCCGTCTTCTCAGCCTTTCTCCTTTACCCCATCCCAGAAGAATACGGTCCTTCCGGCTTTCATGCACACTGTGAAGGCCACAGTACCAACCCTACATACTTCGTGGGACTTTGGTGAGAAGGACACAGTAACTGCCGGTACAGTGAAGTCCTGTGCCAAGCAAAGAGCTCTATGCAAACGAAACCCCATTAGCGCAAACACCACCCTTCTTAGCACAACGCACCGCCATTCCTTGGCCACGGCGCACAGGGCCTTATCAATGGGAACCGAAGCAGAGAGCAGTGAGCGTGCAGAGAGCGCAAACCCCCAGAGGCCAAGGAGCCCCCCTGCCTTACAGAGCATGGAGCCCGGAGACCTCCCGACACCAACGCCCCCACCCCACCACTCCAGCTCCCCCATTACAGGCTTGACAAGAAAAGTCCTCAAAAATCTCCTGCTTTCGGTTCCTTTTAATTAAGCACACACAAGAAAGAGAACCACCCCTGGGTTTTGTCTGTTGTACTTTTGTTCCCGGATCTGTTTGTACTTATTCCGAAATTACATAATTAAAAAAAATAATATTAAGTAAACGTGTACATCAGCCTGACAAGCTGCCTGGGCTCACCCTCACTTGGGAGCCACACTGACAGCACCTTTTATTTCTCTTCCTTGTTTTTAAGCACAAAATATGTCACACCTAGAAGTAATTAGCATAATTTTTACTAATTTATAGCTAATTACACAATTACTTTTCTGTGAAAGGTTCTGGAAAGACACTTGAATTGAGTTTCACCAACTCTGGTAGGCAAGAAATTGCTCGAAAACATTTTGTTAGCTTCAAACATTTGGGCGGGGGAACACCCAATAAAATAATTCTTTCCTATTCCAGAGTGTTCAAATATGACAGGGATGTAATTTCTCCGGTAATTTACAAAACAGAATGTCTACATGTCTCTGCGGATCAAGCCCAACTGGAGGCTGCTGCCTAAGACGGAACCGAAAGGTGCTGCCTTCTGGACTGCAGCTGGTTTCCCAGCAGAGCTGAGACGAGACTGCCACGTGCGGCTCTTCCTCCAGGAGTAAACCAACCTCGCAACAGAATGTGCCCCCCGGCAGGAGTCTCGCTCAGCTCCTGAGAACATGCGAGCTCAGAAGGCCTGTCATGAATTCAGATCTTTGGAGCCAATCGACTCCGAAAGCAAAGCTCCAAGATGGCAGGGCCGGAGCGAACCGCATTTTTTAGATGGCACAAACAGAAACCAAGACACTCTCCAATTCAACGAACATTTTTTAAGCCCCTACTCGGTACCTTGAACTCAATGGGAAGGTTTGCAAAAGACACAATTGCTGCTTTCCCTAGTTATGCTGAGAAGGCAAAAAATATACGCCAACCCACTTACAAGGACTTACTGAACTCCGGTTTAGGCACAGAAGAAACAGGGAAAAAGAACCAGAACCAGAGGCGCAGCCCCTGCCTTCAGGAAGCCGACGGACTGGAGACAAGAGCCACACACAGGAAGCCTGTGGCTTAGTGTGGCATCAGTCTTGGGCGAGACGGCGTCCAAGGGCAGCCTGGGCTCCGGGTGCTGCTCAGATGGGAAGACGGCAACTGGGAAGAGACAGTGGAGTCCCGGCTCTGTGCGACGTGCTGGGGGTGGGATCCATATGTTCCCCCAAGCCCACACACCAGCATTCTGGGGAGGCAGGGAGGGCGATGATGGGTAAATCCTCCTAAATTCCCCAGCAGAAAAAGGAGCTCTGGGAGCCAGAAGCACCCTGAAAGCCATCAGGGCCCTGGGGAACCCCCTGGCACCCTGAGTTCTGGCTGTGCCTGTCCCAGGGGTGCACGTTTGGTAGTGGCCCATAGAAGAGAAGGACACGAAGCCATCAGACCTACAGAAGTTGTCTGAGGCCTGCAGAATTGGTTGCGAGGGAGAAAGGCACGTGGTCACAGTCGCATTCGCAACAGAGCAACAGCACCCCAACCGGACAAAAGCCGGTTCTTGAGGGATAAAAATGGCTCTTAGATATTGCAGTAATGTTGGGCCCCCAAAGGGCCACAGTACATAAACAGATACGTCCTGTGGCTGCGGTATTAAATTTGCATGTTGGAGGCGATCGGGAAAGACTGTCTAAAAAGCCACGTGTGGCTGTCAATGATGAGAAACAAACACAGGGTCTTAGGAAACTTCTCCCCATCTTCCCAATGGCCCTGTTGCCACCTCCCCATCTTCTCGGGGTTCACCATTCCTTCCTCCCGGCAACCTCAGTAGCCACACTTGCCTGTCCTGTGGCAGGTGTCCCTACACTAAAAGCTGTCACTTTGCAAGTCGGCCTGGCCTCCTGGATTGGGAGTTGCCTGGGGTCAGCGGCCGCAGGAGGCGTGTTGCAGCCCTGCCCCCCAGCTCCCGGCGCGCGGCAGCCGGCCCCGATAACCGTGACCCAAACTGAACTGTTCTGCCATCGCAGGTCTTGCTATAAGGACCCTGGTGCAGGTGGGAGCCAGGCACCTGGAAGAGGCCCGGCTGCTGCCAGCCTCACCTCAAGGCTACCGAAACATTTTGGCAAAGGCCTGTCCTCTGCCTCCTGCAGGAGAGTCACGTTAATAGCTTACACTTGGCATATTTCTTTTCGTTTTTTCAAATTACTTTCACAGCTGCCGTCATTCGACCCTTGCAGAAACCCTACGAGGCAAGCAGAGGAAGTCATTAGTGGCCACTCTTCGCAGCTTGCCTTGTGCAGCCCACAGGTAGGCCTTGGACAAGCACCTGTGGCCCCAGTATTGAGCTGTTCTCGCACGGCAGGGCGGCGGGGTGGCAAAGGCCCGGCCCTCGCCCTCGCGCGCAGTCTCCGGAGACGAAACAAACACCTGGCGAGACAGCAGTGAGCCTGATCACTGCTGGGAAACTGAAAGCAGGGTAATGAGAAGGGACCCCTTAGACTGTGTGCTGCAGACCCCTGTCCACAGAGGTGCTCGGCACGGTGCAATGTGCACGGTGAACACAGGCAGCCTGGAAAGGGCGAGACGGAAACCAAGACCTGGGTTGCAGGGGCGAAACAACTGGCCCGGGATCCCGCCTCCCATCGTCTAAGTAGAGACCTGGGTCACACGGGCGGGTTTGGTAAATGCACACACACACACACACACACACACACACGCATGCACACACACCCCACACTTGTTAACTCCAAAGGAGGCACCAGGCAGGCAGCACGCACAGCCAAAGCTCCTTAAGGACAACTGGAGAGAGGCCGAGCCGCCCGGGGACCTATTCTCCTGCACCCCTGGCCGGTGCCCGGGGACAGGACCAGGAAGCCGCCTCTCTGAGCAGCACCCGGGCCCCTTCCCCGGCTGACGGCTGACGTGGCCGGCTCGTCTGCCCCTGCGAGCGATGTTTATTATTCAACAGGACACGATGAGACAGCGCTGCGATTTCAAAGTCGGCTGGCGGTTTCATTAGAAAGCAATCAAGGAAGCTCTGGACAATTAGTGGGAAGGTTTTGACAGAGGGAACGTGCTCAAGCCTGGTAGCTCTCACCAGCACCAAGTCAGAACATTTTTCTTTCCTTTTTTTTTTTTTTTTCTCTGCCGCAGACATCTGAATATTCATTCTTTCTCCTAAACATCAACATCGCTGGTGACTCAGTGGCCAGCTGCTCCCTGCCTCCACTCAACAGATGCTTTAGTCTGTGCTCTGCGTCCCTCGACCTTGGAGAGTCTCCGTGACCCTCCAGGAGAACACTCCTCCCGACAGCCACTGCCCCTCACGCCACGCAGGCTGCAGCTACTTGGCCAGCCGTCACACTACACTGCGAGCTTGACAGCAGCTACAAATGAGCCCCAAAGATGGTCACGGCAAGTATCTGTGTCACCCGGCTAGGAAGGCCATGCGGGGGCTGAGCTAAGATGCGTCTGACTCGAAATCTGGCATCTTTGCACAGCGGGGTGGGTGTCTCTGCCTCTTCTCAGCCTCTGCGCCTCGGGTTACCAGCTGCAGGGAGGAAGGAATCTTGGCTACCCCAGCAAACGCACAAGGGCAAGGTGAAGGTCTCCCGGAGCTACAGCAGGGGTGTGGAACCCGGAGGCAGCAGGAGCATCTCACCCCGCACAGGAAAGGCTATTTCTGTCCAGGGCTTCTGTGTCGGACAGCTGGCGACCCCAGCCGGGGCCAGAAGTTGCGTCCCCCCCACTGCCATGCGGGACTGGCTAAGGAGAGCATTCCCTTCTTGATCCCAGAGCAGGCCCCTGCGCCTGAGGCGTCGCAGCTGGTGGGATGACTCACCCCAGAAAACCACCTGGCTTCAGGGCCCGTCCTGATTATGGCCCCATCAACTCGGTGAGGAGAGTCTGTGTTCCCCACGACCTTCACCTCCCCAGATGAGGCGTCCCATATGTAAGAGGTTGGTTTGCTTCTAGGACCGACCGATTTTTTCATATGCCGCTGCACGTGCAGTAGAAGATACAGCGGATTTGAAATCATGAAACCAGGGTCCCAGTCCTGACCTGCACCTAAACTGACAGTGAGCACCCTGGGTAAGTCACTTCTCCTCTCCTGGCCTCGTTTCTCCCACTGATGAACGTGGCGGGAGTCGGGGGAGGTTGGGGTGATGGTAGCTTGGGGCTCACAGCTCTGGAATTCCATCCCTGCAGGCCGCCCTGGGGTGGCATCTCCCTCTGATACAAACACTGGGATAGGTTATGGGGGCGGGGGGGAAGTGGCAGAGAGAGACCCGCAGGGAGGCAGGAAAACGAGGCCACAGCCAGATGGACAGAGACAGATCGGAGCGGGGAAGCCACCTAGCCAGCGAAAGGGAGAACAGTCTGGTGGAGCGCGGAGAGAACTGGAGCCCCTGGTGTAAGCAGCCTCTCGCCAGTATCGCCGGAAACAAACAGTGACAGATTGCTAACACGTTCCAGTGAAAATTACCAACAGGATGGGACTTTTGCACCATAACCAGCACCTCTTGTTATCCCACTAGCAAAACTGATGAGACCAAATTGCTAATGGGAGAAAACGTTCATGTTATATTATGTCACTCCTGCCCTGTGTGGGGAACACGACCGAAGGACACACCAGAAGGCACGCGGGGCTCTCCCAAGAGCCGGTTGACCTTAGACACACTTGGGGAAAGCCCTGGAAAGCCCCAGCCTCCTCCGTGACATCCAGAAACACCTGCACCTGCCATCACCAACACTACTCGAGGTGTCTGTTCACACTGCCGAGCTGGGCGGGCACGGCTGTCAGTCATGACATAAAACAGGAGCCGGTGACCTTTCCAAAGTACACAAGGTACGCTGGCAGGGCCGGTGGGGCAGGGAAGGGCAAGTGGGCAGTGCCGTGTCTGAATTTGTACAGCGCTGGATTCCAGGTCACTCCCATCTGCTCCTAGAACAAACCGACCCATCAGAGTTCACCGTTATTTACATTTTTACCTCCCCATCTGGCCGCGGCCACTATCGCTGGGCTAGAGAGAGCCGGGCTCTTAATCCCATCAGCCCCAGAGTTCAAACTGTCATCCATGCCCTGGGAGGTGTCAGGAACAGGACGCATCTGGCTCTGGGAAGTTTTTGCCCAGGCATTTGAAGAAGATCTTTCCTCTTTGGGCAGAGGACAGATTTCCTGCTCAACCAACCACCGTCCAGTGAGAGCAGGATTAGGAATTTACTGGGTGTTCGCTTCTCTCCCAGAAAAACCCTCCAGGGGCCCAAACCTCTTACGTTTTATCCCCAGTTTTTCTCCTGGGATAATCACCGACTCCCCCAAGTCCCCGCCACCCCGCAGACACTGGGGCTGGCTGCAGGCTGTGCACCCCGGTAGTGGCTCAGAAATGTTACTGGCCAAAGGTTATTCTGAGTAATCGACTGGCAAGGGCTTTCATATACCAAACAGGGACTCGTCTTCGTCAAAAAAGTCTTTACAAAGTACCCAAGTGCTGGGTGTCAGACAGGACAAGTTTTTTAATCATGTTAAAGTGATTTATTTAAACGTCAAGCCATGTCACCTCACTTCCTTTCATTTTTCAAACTGTTTGTGTTTTTTATGGATGATAAATTTATCTTCAGACAGCCTCAATATGACTAATTAACTTTGAAATATAAGAACCAGATGTGTGAGTTGGAGAGCTTTCTGAACTAACGCCAAGCGGGCTGGTAGGGTTTTTTTCTTCTTCTCCTTCCACGGTACAAAGCGATTCTTTCTGCCCCTCTCCCCCCACCCCGCATTCTCTGTCCCTGGCATGACTGAGCAGAGACACTTCGAGTAACTGGAATCGCAGGACTCGGCGAGCAGTGAGCACCCATCATTTCTGCTCTGGTTTTAGCCTTTCAGGGCCCAGTTCTCTCCCTTTTAAAGCGACCCCAGAGTGCCATGCTGGGGGGGTGGGGAGGGCAGAGCTGTCTTTGGAGGCGGGACTGGGAAAATTCCCCTCGCCCGCCCCACTTTCATAATCCACCTCACCCAGGGAGCTGCCAGGATGCACTGGCCACATGAAAGCCAGTCGCCCCGCACCGTGGCACAGAGCGGTTTCTTCTAAAGAAAGTCCTCCCTGCGATGTGCTCCTCAGATCTGCCTCGTCCCCGACGCCTTTGGCCCGCGCCGCTCTCCAAGCTGAAGCGCTTTCGGCAGAGGCCCGTCTGCGGGTTGGAAGCCACGGATGTGCGTCTGTGTCCGTGTGTCCCTCTGTGTGTGTTTGCATGTCTTTGGAGATGTCTGTGTGTATCTGCGTGTGCATACGTGTGTGTCTGTGGGTGAGTGCTTCACTCTCAGGGACAGGACGGCAACTCAAAATAATTAGGTGGTAGCAGAAAAGAAGATTCGTTTTTCCGGGACTCATGCGGCTAAGCGAAAGGGACCAGAGCGAAAGGCATGAGTTCAGTGCCTCAGTTTCCCTGTGCAGCAGCTACATAGGGAAACGGGTTCACTGATCTCTCCACCAGAAGTAGGTTGAGGTTATTCGAGATCACAAGAATGAAAGTGCTTTGAGCGCTTTGAAAGATGATCTGCATCCCAAGGGATTATTAGAGTCATTACCACGATTATTATACCATCATGGTCATCACCATTATCCTGCCTCTTGATGGCTGGGATTTCTCACCTGGGATAATCCCACACACCGGAGAGGTCGGGGGCGTTGCCAAAACAGAAGGAGAGACCGTGGACGTGACTCTTCTCCCTCTCGGGAGGAAGGCCGGCAGAGCTCACCCCACCCCCGGCCCAGGGAGAGCAGAAGCCTGCACTTCACGCCTCAGACTCTGCTGCTGGCAGACAATGACTCAGCCACCCACGCAGCCAGGCCCGCGAGCGGTGAGGGGAACAGGAGAAGGGTGTCTGCGGAGGCTCCCTTCCCTTCGCTGCGCGGCCCTTCCTACCAAGACCCCTGATCCCCAGGAAGGAAGGAGACTCGCCCTTCAAAGAGGAATCAGCATTTTAGCAGGAGTTTCTGGAAACTTAGGCAGAAAAAGGACTTCAGTAAAGGAGGAAGAGGATGGTGAAGGAGAGAGTAAGCACCACGCTGCTCAAACCAGGTCACCTAGTGCTGCTGCTGACGCAGCTCACCTCACAGGCAGATGGGTGGGCCAGAGCAGGTGGGCGTGTTCGGCGGGGACAGAATCACAGGGGAGGGGCCTCGGCACTCTCACCCGGGCGCATGCCACCATCTGCTACGTTCTGGCCCTCCTCTGGAAGACAAACTGTATTCCACTGGAACTCCCCAGGGAGTGGGACGGTGAGGTTGCAGGAATACCGAGAACTGCAGCGTCCCCAGGTAACCACCCAGGCGGACGAGCGAACACGCAGTGACCCAGCACGAGCTGCCCGGCCACCATCCTACCTCCGGTTCTACAGGACGAGCCCCACCCCCAACAGGGTACCTTCTCGGTCCGAAAGGTCTATGTCCCCCGGGGACTCTTGCGGCCCACCAGCAGGAGCAAGCTGCATGCCAGACCCTGGCTGGATTTTCCTACTACATGCCCCCACGCCACCCCAGGGGAGAAATTCAGATAATTTTCTGACTATTAATAACATTTCCTGCTATGCCAAACTCAGATAATTATGGAGCTTACCAAATTGCAGGATCCTTAACCAACTGACGGCTGGGGGGCAGGGAAGTCTGGGAAGCCTTCAGTCTGGGGAAGCGAGCCCTGGTCTCCTGGGACCGGCTTGGGACTGCCACCTCCTGTGGCTCTGGGAGGAGAGGACAGGCCTGATTCTACTCGCCTGCACCTGAGAGCATCCCTGCCTCCCTCCCTCGCTCCTGGCTTCCCTCTCTCCCCCGTGGAACTAGGAGTTTGCGTTTATGGGCCAGAAGGTACCCGCTAGCCCAGGCAAGGGGGACCCTGGGACACCCATCAGCTCCGCAGACCCACCCAGTGTTTTTCTGAAACCGAAAGACCTGGACTTCGCTCCTTCCCCGCACAGCTGGGCGAGCAGCCCTTGGTTCCGCCTCTAAGAGAACATAACAAGCAAAGAAACTCGACACTGGAGCTGTCAGACGTGATGTCCCAGAGACCCAGGATCCAAAGGCCCGTCCCCCCGGCACAGATTGAGATATTTAATAAAGCAAAGCCCTCAGGATCACGGGGCTGCAGGCTCCGCCGTCCTTCCCGCACTCGCGCTGGAGTTCTTTAAAGCCCGCCCTGCGTCTGTCTCTCTCCACAAAGCCTTTCATGCCTCCTCGCCAGACTGACATTTTGACAAGTTGCCACGAGTGACATCTGATTTGTACAAATTTCAAGACTAATAAATCTACCTGTCAAAGCGGAAACTTTAAAAGGAGCTAAGCCCAGCGGGTATAGTTTAACAGAACTCAAGTTGATGAAACTGTAGGATGGAGAAATTATATCTGTCACAATCCACCCACATTAGTTCTGCAGAAATGTTGGCAACTGAAACAAACGTCTTTCACGGGTGTTACCGAAAAAAAGAAAAAAAAATTAAAAATTATTTTTTAAAAAAAAAATTTTTTAATCAAAAAAAGGAGATTGTTAATACCCCGAGTAACAAGGAACAGTTCTATTTGTAAACTAACAAATTTTATTTATTTAATTTTTAATTTTGTTGCAGATGTTAAGACGTGTCTCTCCCCTGCCTCCTGAGCTGTCTCGCTGGAAATCCTCCAGCTTTGACCGGGAGCCCAGAACCTGCTCCCCCATTCTGCGCATTGCTGGGGGATTTTTTTTTTTAAGATTGTAGATGTTTATGGGGAAGGTTAAGGTGGACAGCTGAGCTCAGAGGAACCTATAAGCCTGGCTAACTTTTTATTTTATTTTTATCTTCCCTTCTTTCCTCCAATGAGTCCACTTTTGTCCTGAATCGTCATACCAGAAATGTTAGAGAAGCCGGAATTCACAGATCAGAGCAAGACACTGAGGGAAGGGACTTCTCGGGACACCCGTATACCCAGGAAAGCAAAGAACAATGGAGTCTGAGACAAAACCCCTCGAGTGTGACGCATCCTTCCCCCCACCCCACACCCACGGTCAGAGCAGGATGGGCGGTTCTCGGCTCCTAGCCGTGGCCCTCGTTGCCCTCAGGGGTGAGCTGTTTTCTGTTTGATGGTAGCTTCAGCAAGCCATAACCTCCAAATAATCACTGTTATCACTGCTGCCTTTCCTCCTGGGAGTCCGAGATGAGATCTCCTTTGCCCTCTGGCTCACACGGTTAAGAAGCAAACAGACAGGGGCAGGGAGCATCTTTTTCCCACGTTCAGCTGAAGGCAGTGAACTCAGGGTCACCCGGTGAGTTAGCAAAGGAACCCAGCACTTCGGGGCAGGGACTGGGCCCTCGCTGGTAAACTAGGTGCTTCTTTCTGTCTCTCCCCACACGGCAGCTTCCTCCAGCCAATTCTGAGCTTCTGCTTAATTTTCGTTTGGCTGGGACAGTATCCAGAAGCTAACACCTTCTTTTCTGTTTCTTGCCCTGCCCGAGGAGCTCGGTATGTGCACGTGGTGACAATAAGGACAGTGTTTTTGCTTCTGCTGACAGTGAGGCTGGAGCAGAACTAAAGAAGGTCTCGAGTGACAACGGGGGGCGGACCCAGAGACCGGAGCAGCTGTCTTCTCGGTCAGGGACACAGTGCCAACCTTTCCGCAGTGACCTGGGGTTACTGCCACCTCTGCCCAATTCAACATTTTCCCCTGACCATTGGATATTTATTAAGCAGATTTCGTGTCCAAGACACCCTGCCCAGCACCGTGTGAGGGACGGGGAAGTGCAGACCACGATCCTTGTACTGAAAGAGTTCACCTTCCACATGGGGTGTTGCAATGGTGATGTAAACAAGACAGCACAGAACGACATAGATCCTGATCGAGAACAGTGAGTTCGAGCACAAAAAGAAAGCGTGGGGTGAAGAGGGCATTGGATCCAGCCCCCCTGAACTGACGGTGGGAATTTAGTAAAGACTTTCTCTCTGCAAACCGAGATGGCTGACCCAAGGATGGAAGCCCCCTGAATTTTCTGTGGATTTTTGAGAAGAAGAGAAGCTGGCAGATTATATACGCAAAGCTCTTTGCAAACTACAAACAGTTACGCAATTGCTAGCTGTCGCTATTGTCACCCTGGCCTGAGCTAAACAGGCCTGTCTTCACGGGGAGATCGGGTTATGATCCAGCACCAAGCAGAGCAGATGAGGGAGCGAATGAACAAATACAGGAAGAAACAAGCCAGGCCTCCGAAGGTGGGTGGAATTCCGTCACGCTCTGCCTCACTCTGCCGTTGGCACCCACAGCCGGAGCTGCAGCTCCCAGCCTCTCACCAGTGTGTGGCAAGCCCTGGGGCCTCCCCGTGCCAGTCTGAAGCAGGCAAGGCCAGCAGACAGCAGGCTGGGGAGGTGAGAGCAGCAAGAGACGACTCAGAGGAAAACACCAATATTGCTTTTTCCAGACCGGATCGAGGCAAAACCGCAAATGAGGACAGCACACCTTAGAAGTGGGAGACCCTACCGAAGGTCACCAAGCCACGCCCTCCCAGTCATGGCAGGGAACAGGCAGGCTTGCCAAGCTTAGAACCCCCGGGATTCAGAGAGGGGTGCATGTGCAGGGGCCTTTGCAGATAGGTGCCTGGGGGAGAAAGTGCGGTGTGGGTAACTGTGCTGAAATTTGTTAAGTGGACCATGCATTAGACACACCAAGGACACCAATGCTACTATAGATAAGGATGCTTCATCCAACATGAATTATCATGGATTCACGTGTTTGCATGGAATCAGAGAAGTTGTTCAGAGGTGGTTATTAGGAAACCAAAGCCGGGAGAGGTTTGGTGTCTTGTGCACAATCACACAGCAAGCCAGCAGATTTAGAAACTGCCGGGTTGAGTTTTCCTCTGAGATACTTGCTTTCTTTCTTTTGTTTGTTTTTATTTTTTTCTCCCTTTTCCCTCAATAAGATAGTCCCTCCAGGAAAAGGTTCAGTTATGCCAAATATGACTAATAAAAAAAAAATTGTTTAAAGGCTTTTCTCTAAAATAAACATTTCACTTTATATTTTATTGGATTAGTGTTTGCTAACCTCCAGAGTTTCTTGGCTAGCAAATTGGAGACCATTTCCCTTACATAATGCGCTTGCCCCGACTGGACGGGGTGAGGGAAGGCAGGAAAAGCAGGAGGGCTGCTGCCAGGCAGCCCAGGGCAGGCCCGGGGGGCTGAGGCCCCGTCTGGGAGCTGCAGGCCCAAGGCACAGCCCTTCCCTGCAGACGGGGCAGACACAGGAACTCCCTGGCAGCTCCACGGCCCATCGCCTCCTGTCCGGGGTCCATTACCCACGCGGCAGGGGGAGCTTCAGTTCCAAAGGAGAATGGAGGCCCATCTCTTCCCACTGCCTCCCGGCAGCATTTTGGGTTTTGCAACCAAAGAGAAAAGAGAAAGAAAAAGAAAAAAAAAAAAATCTTGAACTGTTTTTCAAATGTTCTGGGTCTTGGCAAACCCCAAAATGCCTTTTGCCAAATGCTTTTTTCCCTTAATTTTTAAACCTCGGGTGTATTTCCAGAACAATCCAATCCATCTGCTTCTGATTCATTTACACTTAACTCATTAGGAGGCTGTTGCGTAAGGAGCAGTTTGACGTCCCCAAGATCCCCGGGTGAGGGAGGCTTCTTCCCCCTTCGAATCGGAGAGCGGCGTCTTGCCAGCTGGGCATGGAGCACAAACCCAAAAAAGTGGAAAGCCTGGCTTGAAACCCCAAGTCCCGGGATGAGAACAGGCTTCTCTGTGTCCCCGTCCATCACCATCCTGCTCTGCCCTTCCCGTCAGATCGTTATCGCTCTATTTGCTGTTATTGTCATTAAGGACACAACAAATGGTCATATATTACTGTGTGAGCAATTTCTGAGGGTCGAAAGCGAGGCGAGAGGACGTGAGGATGTCCCAGACAGAAGCACGAGGCGGAAAAGCCTGCCGATTTCTGGGGACATGGACGACTAGCAAATCCAAGCCATAGGTTTTGGTTGTATCTGCAGGGATCAAGGAAACTGGTTCTTTTTTGTCAGCCTGTCTTTTCTGGAAAAGAGGTTCTTCTAGCTGCCATTTCTTCATTAGCATTATTCTCAAAACCACCTTTATTTAAAAAAAAAAAATACAAACTCTATTGAGGAACTCCTCCGTGTTCAGCCGTGCCCCGTGCTGGGACCACGCCGGACAGCAATGACAGATGATGTGGTCTCCCGGGAGGACTTCGCAGCCCATCTGGGGAACCGTCTCGTTCTCCCACGAGCCCATGTCTTGGGCAAGGCAGCCCTGCGCCAGATGAGCACGGCACAGGGAGAGCGTCAGAGTCGCCCACCGCGGAGAGCTCGCGCGAGCTGCGCCCGTCAGGAACAGCTTCACCCCGGAGGCTGGTTTCAGACGAGCCTGGCTGGAAGATCAGCCATGGCTCCACCGAGAGGAAGAGGAAGAGGAAGCAAGGATGAAGGCCCAGCGGCAGGAAGGAGCATAGCGTGTCTGTGGGGCGCTAAGAGCCACCACGTGGAGGAACGGAGGCCAGGCCGTGGAAAAGTAGGCTGTAGGTGACTCAGCGAAGACGTCTGGGTTTAATCGCAAGGGCAGGTGTGAGTCATCGGAGGGTTGTGAGCAGGAAGGAAGATGGAGAGAGCGTTGTTCTGGGAGAAACAATCCATGCTGAGGGACAGGGCGGGCAGACGAGAGGACAGACTGAAGGAGGGAAAGCGGGGACGGGTCTGCTGCAACCACTTGGGCGCGCGGTGACAGGGATCTCAGACAGGCGGGTGGCAGCAAGGAGGAGAGAGAACGAACCAATCCGTCGGACTTTGGTGGCTCAGCGGCCGAGGACCCTGAAGAAGGAGGAAGGGCTAAGATGACACGAAAACACAGGAACGTATCGACCGAGAACATTTCCCGCCGCAGAGGACACTTACGCAGCGGTTCGTACGTGGCAGACACGGTGCCAGGGACCTCGCGTGAGTTACCCCGCAGTCCTCAGCACAGAGAGGTAGAGCGGGTACCGTCATCATCCTTGTTTGACGGTTGAGGGCTAGAGCTTAGACGGGTTTATCAATTTGCTGGTCACTGAGACACCTCTGCACGCTCCTTCACCTACCTCAATCCAGCCTGCCCCCAACTCCTTCCAGAAACTTCTGTCATATAGACCTTCTCCCTCCTCTGCCTCCTCTGAGACTCTCCCTGTCCTGTGTCAGCACTGAAGCCTGGATTTCCTAGCTCTGAGGCGGGGCCCTGCAGGGATCGCAGCCTCGCCCCTGCGGCAGTTATGTGCGTAGCCCTGGGCAAGCCATTCAGCCTCTTCCGGTTTATTTCCTCGGCCTCAGCCGGAGATAACGGGGTCATCGTCACGATGAGATGAGGAACTGCCTGGCACATAAAAAACACTCAATGAGCGGTATCTAGCAATGTGATTACACTTGTTTTTACTAATCGTCCTGCGATAGATGAGGTCACGTCCAAAGCCTTGGAGGTAGTAAGTGCTCAGGGAACGTTCTTCCACTTTATCGTTTCCGTGGCTATCTACGACTTTTTGGTATTGCTATTTACGGTCTTAAAATTGTTACATTTATGTCACTGCCTTTCAAACAAATGTGTGGGACGAGGGCATCCTGCCGTGGCATGCTTCAGACAGGGACGTCGAAGGGCAGGACAGACACGCACAGCACAGAGCAAGACGCGCTCAGCCTCGCCGGGGAGGAGGAGCCGCCTGCTCACCCAGGCCTGGGTGTGCGGGACGTGGCCCATGCTAACAGCCAGGCCAGCCCTGGCAGCATCGGTGCCATTCTTCTCTTACTAAGCCGTTCCTCCCTGCCTTCCTCTGGTCACCTGGATGGTCAGTGCCCGGGGGCACCCTGGAAAGCTCAGAGCACGTCCCCAACAAGCAGCCCCATCAAACCCAGCTCGCACCAGCTGCCCCCAGAAGAGGACAATCCACTATGAGGTGTGAATGCCTGATCATGCTGGAAGCACTTAGAGTAAAAGAGGGCGCAGCCTTAACCACCTCCCTCCCCAAAACACCGCATCACCAGTGTGGGAAAGAAGCGAAGAAGGTAACTTCTGCAGGGAAGAGGGGGTGGGTGTTTCAGGGGCAGGTATCTGAAGCAAACACCCTACTTTTGATTTCTTTTTAATTGTTTTAATTATACATTTCAACAAAATGCAACGAGGGACTTCTGCAAGGGACAGATATGGAGATAGAAACAAAAAGAGCGGGGGTTGCAGGGAGGAGGCCTCCAGCAGGGGAGAGCCCAGGTGGGCGGTGGAGGAGCTTCGAGGAGGGTGTTCGGGGACACAAGCCGAGGGTGGGGCAAGGCACCCAGCTCCACGTGGCCTGGAGACCCTTCCTGCAGTGGACACAGTGCATCTGCCCCTGGGGACGAGGAGCCAGGGTCGGCTGGGACTGGGTGGCTGTCACTGTCCCCGCACAGCCAGACCCCTGGCAGGGCCGGCTGCCACGAGGGGGAAGAGGAAGACCCAAGGACAGGAAAGGCACTTGGGACACGCATCCCTGGGCTCCACAGGGCGACGCTCCCTGGTGGGGGGAGAGCCCCTTGGAGGGGTGGCCGGGCCCTGTGTCCCCACGCAGGGCAGCGAGTGGGGGCCTTCCTCTCCCCTGCAGCATCCTTGCCGGAGAGCTGGGCGGGCTCGTAGGCTCCGTGAACCGCTTACCAATCCTGGGCCCTGGCAATTCACTTTCTTCCTCTTTTTAATGGGGATTCAAGGCCAAAAATCGGCACTCACGCGTGCACACAGACTCGCAGGAGGGCGGCAGGAAGAGTCAAACCCCAAGGCGCGGCGCGGGCTCTAAAACTGTGCAGCCTGTGCTCGGGAAATGTCACTGCTTGGCTGAGGCCCGGGCAGCCTGGCAGGCAGGGAGAGGCAGAGAGCGGGAACCGAATTTAGGAGTGACTGGAAGGTCGACAAGAAAGAAGAGCCAGCGCGCGGCGTATATACATAGAAACAGGGAGCGCTGCGGGCCCAGCCTGGCCCGGCCCCTCCCAGCGCCCACAGCTGCCTCTGGGCTTGAAGAACTGGCCCCAGTGTCTCCCTCCCAGACGCGACCCACACCCAGCCTCTCCGGCCTCCGAGCCTTTGTTCCTGTAGATTTCCACACGTGGAATGTTTGTCTGCCACCCCCACTGACACCACCGCCACCACGCACACACACACATGCACACACATACACATTCACACACGTGCACACTTGTGCACGCACACAGATGATCTCTCCAACCTCGTAGGCTGGCTCCGGCCTCTGTCTGTGCTCAGACACCTCCTGTCAAACCACCTCCCTCTCCCAGCTTCTAACCACCTAGGTTCTTCCCCGTGCCCCAGATCTTTTGATCATTTGAGCCAAGGGTGACTTAGCCCTTGATCCTCATCTGCCCTTGTATTGTTTCCTAGAGGTTCGAGTACGTCCTGTTCCCCGACTAAAAACAGCGTGCCCCTGAGTTTGGGGACAGTGCCACGTACTCGTCCTGTGTTGGTCACTGTGCCCGGCACATGGTCAGGGACAGCACGGAAGGGCGTGAATGGGAGACAGACTTGATTTGGGACCTCGCAGTACTGACCGGCCACCAAGGACATGCCCTGAGAAACACCCGCATGTCCCTCCTCCCTTCCTCTCGAGAGCAAAGGGTCCTTCCATGTATTTTTTTCTCTCCGAATTCGTCTCCAGGCTGGTCACATTGATGCCTGATCACAGCCAGTGGTCCAGAGCTGCCATTTTACATCGAAAGATGTCAAAAGCTTTATACTCAAAAAAACCACAGCATCTAGGAGATTAGACCAGGAGAATTTAACTCGCTGAGCTGCTGTAATGTCTGGTTAGGGAGATTGCAGCTGTTTACCCGAAAAGTGAACAGCTCTGAACTCTGCCTGGGCCAGGAGGAAGGGAGGCCTGTCTGGCGATTTTATGATCTTGCACGAAGAAAAAAGGAGAGGAGAAAAAGAAGAATAAAAGATGAGAGGTAATAAATCTCTGAAGTCAGATCACTCTCGTGTTGCGGCACATGCCAGAAATAAAAGATAACCCCTCTTGCGATCTTGCTGAGACAGCCCACTTGAACCGGAGGCTGCTGCTGCTGCTTGGTGGATGTGAGGGTCGAGGGGCGGCCTCGAGGGGACACAGAGAGATGAACATTCCCAGCAAAGAAAAGTGACGGGCGGAGGGGAGGCCCAGGAAGAGAGCTGGGCAACTGAGAAGGGCTGTCTCTCCCCGCCTCTTCCAGAATACATATATTCTAAGCTCCAATAATCTTAGAACCAGAGCAAAATTCTCAAATACCAAGTACAGGGATTCTCAATGGTGAGCAAGATGGCAAGTTGGAGGGAAAATCATCGCCCAGAAAGGGAGAGAAGGAGAGGAGAGAGGAATGTGTCCTTTCATAAAGTGTATTTTATGATTTACTTCAAAAATCTTTAAAAAATGCTTTTGTAATATAAATTGCAGCAAGTCATGCTCCGTAAAATCATAGCTGATGAGGCATAAATTTTTTTTAAAAATATGGTTAGAAAATACTGATTCCAGTCCATCTTTCCCATTTCACAGGCCGGGAAACTGAGGCCCAGAGAAGGCAAGTGACTTAGGAAAGATCACGCAACTGGTTTCCCAGCTAAGCCAGAAAAAAGAAACAAAATCACAGATATTTGTGTTACAAAAGAATTATTCTCCCTCCCCCAAGTGTCACCACTGGGCTCCTGGGATGCCAAGGAGCTTTACCCAAGAGCATCCCTCCAGGGCCCAGCCTGTGGCTTTGTCCACCTCAGTCATGTCCTCAACATAGTCCAGGGCCGAAGTCCTTCTTAGGAGGTGTCCTGACCTCATGGGGAAGCACGGGGGTCTAACAGCAAGGTTTGATATGTGGGCCCTCACCCTAACAGCTGGATGACTTAGAAAACTCCTTAACCTCTCGGCCTCTACGTCCTCTTCTGTAAAATGGAGACCCACATGGCACAACAATCTCTCAGGACTGTTGTCCGAAACAAACGAGACCAGGTAACTCAAATGTTTGGTGTTTAGAAGACATTGTGTTGTCTTTCATTTCTTCGGCATCATGTCTGAGTACTTAAAACTACAGAACATCCAACAGACCCCCTGAAGTTGTCAAACACCCATCTCACGGATGAGAAACCCGAGAGCCAGTGTGGGGCGTCCCAGTCTCACCCTCTGTCCCCTGCTGTGTGGCAGGGATTGCCAAGCACCCGCTGCCCAGCTCTGAACCTGCCTATCTGGAACACCCTCTTCACCTAACCCCTCCAAGTTTAGAGGAAAATCGCAAAACCTGTGTCACCCCCTTTCGAAGATTTCTCATTGGTGTTGCTTTGACAGCTTTCCTTTAGGGAAAGCGTTCTGGGGTCTGGACAACCCCAGCTATTCTGTGCCGGCGTCCTAAGGAAAGGGCTTGAGCAACGGAAAGAGAACTTCAGGTTAAACAGAAGGGAAGTTCCCTCAGGAGTCATGGGCCTGAATTCAGCTCCCGTCGCTGCTATAACAAAATGCCACAAATCTAGTGGCCTAAAACCACACAGATGTATTCTCTTACACTTGTGGAGGTCACAAGTCTGAAATGGCTTCCACGGGGCCAAAATCAAGGTGTCGCCAGGACCATGTTCCTTCCTAGAGGACTCTGTCTGCCTTTTCTGGCATCTAGACGCTGCCCATGTGCCTGGGTTCGAGCCCCCTCTCTGCATGTTCAACGCCAGCAGTATCAGGTCGAGTCTTTCCTACGTAACACCGCTGACTCTGAATCTCTGGTCTCTTTTGCTTAAAAGGATCCTTGCGGTTGCATTGGACCCACACAAATAATCGGGGTGACCTTCCCATCCCCAGGGCAGCTGATGAGCAGGTGTAATTCTCCCTCAATTCAACCCCACCCCCCAGCGTGTAACAAAACACACTCACTGGTTCTGAAGATCAAGACACGGACATCTTGGGAGAATCACGGTTCTGCCTGCCCGGTCCTCAAACCTCCTCCCCACCGTCTTCCCTTCCACTGACAGAGATATTGCTGGTTGACCAGAACCTTCATTTCCTCCTCTGAGCTGGTCTCGGACTCCTGTGAAACACGATGCTTCCGCAGTCGCCGTGAATCGATGGGACTTGGCCAATCAAAGTGGCAAAATCTCCTGCCAGCCCTGCTTATCCGAGGAAAACTCCGGAACAGGAGCAGGGGTGTCTGTGAAATGTTCAACTTCGCGGGTGCCGCAGGGTTCTGGTGTCGTCCCAGCCAAGGCAGAGATTTGTAGCATGACATTCTTCCACTGCATTCTGGACTCCAAAGTGACTCCACTGGCTACGTGGGCCCCGCCCAACCCTCCATCTGGGACCACAGTTGATAGCAAGACATCTTTCTGGTCAGTTTTGGGGGGATTTTCTGTCTGGGCACTAAGTTTTCCCATGTGGACATTTGTCCTGCTTGTTTTGGGGTCTCTGGACCATACCTCCTTCAGTTACTTTCTGAGTCTGCACGGAGCGCCCTTATTCCTCGCAGGGAAGGGGACGCTCGTTGCACCGAGGTGGTCCTCGCCGCTGCCCCGGCTCAGAAACAAACCCACAACTGAGAAATAAAGGGGAAATCGATACAGATGGGAACAGAGGGGAAAGCAGGGCTGTGTGACCTGAGCGAAGTCCCTGCTCTTCTACCAACTGGAGACAGAGTGGGGACAAGTCACGTCAAGCCCCTGTGAGCCTTCGTTTCATCTAGTCTAAAAAAGAATGTGAGGCCAGATTAATTCCAGGATTTCTGAAAACCCTCCTAGCAAACAGTTTCGGTTCCCAGCCTGGAGCGGCTCCAAGAGTCCTGAGAATGGTGGGGGCTCAGACGTGGGTTCAGGAACGTGACGGGCTAAGGAGGCTCAGCCAGGAACAGAGAGGACAGCCAGGCCCATGATGGTCCCGGGGGCCTCAGCCCATTTACATGCGATCCCATTAGTGACGATGGTTTAGTTTTCACTGGCTCACTCTGGGCGGCAGCCCCTGTGAGTTCCTGCCAGTACCTCCAGAGGCCGGGGTGCCTCGTGTGTGCTCAAGACGCACACGGGCAGTTTCCTGGTCCCACGATTTTCGTCCCATTGGCCTGGTCCAGGACCCCTGCCGGGACACAGGGCACCGTCGCCTCTTTCTGGGTCCTGCTGTCCCTGCCACCGCAGACGAGATAGAGGCCTCCCAAGGCCATAGGACTGCTGGTTTTCTGCAGGGCAGAGAAGGGGCGACCCTTTCTCCACACTGTGTGTGTTACCCTCAAGACGCAGCCCAGGGCTTGCTCCCCGTGACTACTATGTGTTGGTTTAAACCATTCTTTCCATTTTTATGCATAACTTTGTTGCTCTCGATAGATCTGATGAAGTCCAGCAGGGGCTGAGCTGTGAGATAAATCCAGCGTCGAGCTGCCACCAGGCCGTGCTCGGAACTGCTCCTTCCCTGCTGCAATCAAAGCTCGGGTCCCAGGTCAGGTGTTTGTGCCTGGTTCCTTCTTTCTCCAAGACTAGTGCCTTCCTGGAGGCTTGTGGTCTCTGGCGCACACGGACTTGTAATCGGCCCACACCAGCAGCACACCAGGCCTGCTAGGACACGTCTGAGCCAGGCCTGGGGGTCGGCTGGGAGTCCCTGCACAGCTCGTGTGTGACAGCCTGCCGTGTAGGAGCGGCGCTGTGCTATGCTGCCCAGCCGTGACGAGACCAGTAAGCAGAAGCTACAGAGAGACACAGATTGTTTTCCTCCTATGTTGAGCCAAAATCCATTAATAACGGATCAATGAGAAATTTCTCAGGTGGTTGTGAGTGTCCTGTAACGCGAACCATTTAGTCAGATGCCGGAGGATGCCCTAACAGGGACGTCACAAAGAAGATGCTCCGAGTGTCACACATCCAGCCCTGGAAGTCTGTACATCCTACCATGTTTCCCTGTAAGACGCTTGTTGGAAAAGCACCTCCTGAATTGTCCTAAAGAAAAGGTCCCAGGCTTAGCTGCCTACCGCGCTTCATTGCCCAGGGAGAATGATCACCGCAAATTCCTCTTGGAATCTAGTTTTCAGGACGGAGACCCTCCTGGGCTGCACACGGAAGACTGTTGTGCGGTAGCAAGGACCTTCTGCGACTTCCAAGGGCGTTTGCACGTGGAGGAGCCAAAGACCCACTGGGTGACAGCACACTTGGAGGGTCGAGTTCATCCAGGAGAAGAGGAGATTTGGGGAGCACAGTAGCTACCCTCAGATGCAGCAGGGGCTGCGTGAAGCAGAGTGCATCCTATGCTCAGTGCGGGCAGGTAAAAGGCACACACCTGTTGGAGTCAGACACTTGAGCTGGAGCTGTGTCTCCCTCTCATGCAAATCATGGGGTTGTAGCCAAGGCGTGTAAACTCCCCCAGCCTCCACTTCCTCGCCTGGAAAATGGGCCTAACAACACACAGGTCACAAGGTGATTGTGACAGATGAAGACAATGATGTGAGAGCACATTGCGAACGGCCGTGGGGCTCCCCCAAGCTGGGCTCTCCGCTCTGCGCACCGGTGCCCGGCACCCGCCTGCTGGACACGTGCCAGCGTTCAATGAGTGGCCACTGAGTGCACTCGATGTTCCTCCAGGGGACAGAGGCGGTCAGTAGTTACAGGTTCTAAGGAAGCTAAACCTCTCTTTAACTTGGAGAAGCGCTAACAGCCAGAGTGGTCCACTAGGCTCATTCAGAGGCCGAGAGGCTTTCAATCCCAGAACGTGGCCTGGCTGTGGGGATGTTCTGGAACGAACTCTAGAGCAGGATGTGAGAAGTAGACACAGCCACACCCAGGTGAAGATACGTCACCAAAAATCTCCCTCACTCAGCAGGCAGGAACTGCCTTACACACCAGCACCTCAGCACACACGGTCCAAGCCCAGGCCTGGCCACGATCACAAGTTACCCTGTGTCGTGCACCTTCGGGGGTACACACGAGTTGCTGCAAATATGAAAACCATGTCGTCTGCCTAGACCTCCAAATCCAACGTGCGGCAATGTTGTGACTCTTCACTCACGTGTTTGCAACGCAGCAGACGAGCCCCGGAGTCACTCATTCAGTCAGCAAGCATGGATCGAGCACCTAATCTACGACAGGCACCACGCGGGGGTGGGGACGACGTGGGGGCAGTGGCGGAGTCGGGGCGACAGCAGGCACAGGGAACAGCATCGGACAGAACAGATTTGCTCTGCCGCAGGGACACGCGTATCTATCAAGGACACGGACGTTATGTAACGACCAAAGAAATCCATTTATAACTACAGACTGTGAAAATATCATGAAGGAAAAGTAAGGGGGACATCGAGGGACCGGATGGAGGCCCAGAGTCGAGAAAAGGCTCCTCCGGGGAGGTGACATTTGACCTGAGACCTGGAGGCTGAGCCGGGGGAGCTGGAGGAGGAGGAGAGAGAAGCCGTCGCAGCGTTTGGGAAGGGCAAGGCCGGAAAAGTGGCTGAAGTCAGTCCAAACCGCGTGTGGCTGGAAATCGCGAACAAACATTTAAACACGTTAAATATCTTTTCCGTCTTATCCCAAACGCAAGGGATAACCAGCCAAGGCTCTTCAGCAAAGAGCGAGGAAAACAGATTTGTGGTTGTCTGGGGAGGACAGTGGTGACTTGCCCAGGAGCAGGGCGGCAGCCCAGCGGTGGTGACAAAGATCAATTCCCTCTGAGCCACCACTTGCAGGAAAAGGTGAGAGAGCCAGGGGGAGAAAACAATTCTGTGTGCTCAGGGAAAATTATGGGAATAAATTGAAAGCGATCCCAAAGTCTTACGGAGTCTGAAGACATATAATTAAAGTGAAACCGTAGATCTTAAGCACGGATCATTCACACAGCCTCAGGCTACTACTTAAAGAAAAAAGAATAGAAGGAAACGCACCAATATGTTACAGCAGTTATCTCGGATTAAGGGCGCTTTTCGACTTCCATCTTTGTGTGTTTCCAAGTTTTCTGCAATCCTTTATGTGTTTCTTCTGTAATTAGGAAGAATATATCCTTATTACTAATTTGAAAAATAATAATATCGTCTTCTCACTGTCTGGGTGTGTCTACAGGAAAGATTTCAGGGTACCCACTGGGATGTCACCTTCCCCTGTGATCATTATCCTTCCTGGGCACGGGGAGCGGCAATCCCAAACAGCGATGGCAGACTGTCACTCTCAGCACGTCTCTGATCCTCAGGATAAAACACATACCTGTCATTGCTTTCTTCAGTGTCCCTGATAACACACACAGTTCCTCTCTGCCCGCGACCCGCCCACCTGGCCACACCCTCCCAGAGCCGCTGCTCCACTGCCAGTCCCTGAAAAAGCGGCTCCCCTCTGCACCCCAAGACCTCGCCCAGGGCTCCTGAGTGCCTGTCCATTGGACCGGAGATTCCCGACTCCAGTGAAGGCAAACAGATTTCCTCTCAGGCATCTGGAATGGATGCGATGAGACTGAGCTGGGGGAACAGTACCTGTACCTAGACAAGGCTGTGGTCGTGTGGCACTGGGGCGCAGGTGATGCGCAGCAAGCCAAAGCCATGAAGAAGCAAAAACTAAGACTCTGCCCCGAGGAAACCCAGAAGCAAGGGAGGCGGGTAGGAGACCGCAGGGCTCCGGGGAAGCCAGAGCAGGCAGCCTCAGCGCTGCCTGCCCACTTCCAGCGCCCAGATGGTCTGTCTTTTCTTAGATGTCTGTGAGATGGACTGTTGTGTCCTTTCAAAAAAAATCCTGTTTACTTGAATCTGAGGAGTTTCTCTTCCTTATAACCAAAGAGCTTCAACTAAGAAATTTTCCTGATTTTTGGCTAACGGTCCAAATTCTCATCCACCAGCTGATTATCCGTCATGCTGACTATCAAACCCGCACCCGTGCCTGGAGAAGACCATGACCTAGAGTTTCTTCCCCGCCCGTGGAGTTCCTTCCACCCAAAGGCAGCCCTCCACCCAGCCAGGTGAAGCCGTGCTCCAACTCCAAGGTGGCATCGCGTCTATGCACTCTACAAGCCGACCAAAGCAAGAGCAAGCCGCACCCTCCTCAAGGGCCCCGTCGCCTCTCCTTCAAGAAATACACAATGCCCTGTGACCTCATGAACTCACCAAACGCAGAGGTTTGCCCCTTGGGGAGAGCGCCCCCCCACCCCCAGGAGGGCCAAGGGCCTGGCAGCCACTGCCTCAAGCCAGAGGAGAAAGGGAGTTTGACAGCTCCAAGGTAAAGCCTCTTTTTATTAAGACAACACAGCAAACTTTTTTTAACCACAGCTGACATCACTCTAATAAATCACCATCATGTCTTGTGGGATAGAAAAAGCCAAAACACTGTCAGATTTGATTTTGCTGGCTACTCGTGTCTCGAGAACAAATCATGTGTTTTTAATCAACAACACTTTGTTTTGCATTTCTCATACCCCAATACTCTTTAAATAGTTGCTTTTACTGAGGGCTATTTTAAACCCAGGGCCAGCTTCTCTGCAGAGGACATTCGGAAACAGAACACCATGTTACCGGCGGCTCTCGGGGCTTATCCCGGGCACTTTCTCTTCTGTGATTATTATGGGTTATGTTGGTTGTATCTGTCTGTTTCAGAGGGGGCTTTCCTCTTTCCTCTTTGGGAATTTAATTAGATGTCTTCCCAGAAAGCTGGAGTTTTTTGGTTTCTCTAACAGGCAACGCGACGAGTTATGGGAAAACGGCAAATTCCCAGCCAAGGGAAACAGAGAGAGTCACATCTGGGACTAGGATTCCGAGGGAGGGAGAGAGGAGGTGGCAGAGGAGGGGGTCTGTCGGAGAGGAAAGGAGCAATAAAACAAGATTTCCGGAATGGCACATGTTGATTTCAGCATGCAAACAGGCCCCAGACGTCTTGGAGGCAGATGTGCTCCAGCTAGCGGCCCGAAGCTCGCATGGAGCTTATCCTTGGGTTTTCTGGGAATGGGTGGCACCTGCAGGCAAGAGCAAGCTGTGTACAGGAAGCTGTCAGGAACAGGGGCAACTTACCTGACTGCCGGATATGCCAGGACCTCAACAGTGACAGGCAGGTGGGTTCATCTTGCCCACATATCTGTCTGTACCAACACCTGGCTTTAGGAAGACAATAAAAAGACACCGAGACAGAAGATCCCAGTCTAGAGAAATACTCTATACTGTTTGCCGAACAGCTCACTTAAGCCCAGTTGTACGGTCCGACCAAACACAGGGATGGCCACCACGTGCCTCCGGATGTCAACCACCAGCCCTCGGCCCTACAGCAAAATTCCTTTCCTGGAGTGCCCAGTGACACCCTCCAACACAGATCGGATCAGCGCTTTCTTCTTCCACGGCGGTCCCAATGGCTCCTCCTCTGCTGATCAGATCACGCCACATGCCGCACAGGGTGGCCCATGGCTGACACAGCCAGACCCGCTGTGTGTCAGACTCTTCCTTCCAGGGTCTTAGCAACAGTCTAACCGCAGGGGATTCTCAATTGTTCAGAGTTCATTCTTTAATGAAGAGTCTTCATCAGCTGAATACGCTGGGTGTTCCTTTCTCTGTGTCCTATGCCATAAATTCATGAAATATGGTGTCAGCATGATACTGCTCCCCAGAAAACCCACTCTCACAATGTCCCCTGCAAAGGCACCTGCTCCCAAGCACCTTCTGGAACTGTGTTGGGAGAGGGGTGGTAGTGTGTATATATATATACATATATCTCCCTGTCATTAAGGGGGAAAAGAACCTTCCAGGTTGGGTGCCGTCTGGAAGGCCCCTTCCCATTACTTGGAAGCCCTTTGTTCCTTGGTCAGTTCCATCTCCCTCTAACAAATGCAACCTCGGTTTCCTGACCTAGTGTTATTACCTATTCATTTGCAGCCTCACTGGTTTTGCTGCTGTTATCATACCCACCTATGGGGGTTTCATTTGGCCAGGTAAGCGTATCGGGGCTGACTATTTATAAATCCAGGTTAGGGATTACTTTTCCAGTTGAGTATCACAAATAGGCATTAAACTCATGGCCTGGGTCTTAATGTTCTACGGAAAAAGCTTTGATTCATTTGATTATCTTCAAGAATAAACGAGAAAGCCTGAAAAGATAGTGAAATATTGGAAAACATCTCCTGGCTGCTATCTATATGGGTATTCAAGACTCAATTCAGAAGGAGTGGTGTGTGTGTGTGTGTGCGTGTGTGTGTGTGTGTGTGTGTGTGTGTGTGTGTGTGTTGTGGGTGTGCAGCGGATCGCAGATTCCAGGTTTGGTGCCTGGCAGGAACGTTCCTAAGCAAGCCTCAGTCGTTGCCACTTGCATTTCTTCACGTGTTCACCACCACTTGCTTCCCAGGGTCTCCCATCCACAGCCATGGCCGGGTGCACCAAGGCACAAGCATTAGGAAAGGTTAGAAACTTGCTTCTCAGAGAGAGGGCCACGCATCGCGGCACTGCCATGTTGTTGGAGACCCAGAAGGCCTGCTCCACCCCACACCTACTGACTCAGAGTCTGCCTCTTAATAAGGTCCCCGGCTGATGCATGTGAACATTGAGTTTGAGAAGCACCAATATCCCTTAACCATGGCTACATGTTAGAATCGCCTGAGAACTCTCAGAACGCTATTGATGCTAAGATTTAACTTCAGACCGATAAAATCAAAATGTCTAGATGTGGGGCCCAGGCTTTGGAATTTTACCTATCCCTAATAATTTCAATGTACAGCCAGGGTTGAGACCATTGTTCTTAGGAGAATAATCTTTTTTTAAACATTTTTTTTTTTTGAGAAAGGATCTCACTGTGTTGCCCAGGCTGGAGTGCATTGATCTGATCGTAGCTCACAGCAACCCCACGCTAAAGAGATCCTCCTGCCTCAGCCTCTTGCGTAGCTGGGACTGCAGGCATGTGCCACCATGCCCAGCTAATATTCTTCTTTTTCTTTTTTTGTAGAGACAAGGTCTCATTATGTTGCCCAGGCTGGTCTCAAACTCCTGGCCTCAAGTGATCCTCCCACCTCAGCCTCCCAAAGTGCCAGGATTACAGGCCTGAGTCACCACACCTGGCCAAGAATAATTATTTATTGAGCATCTACTATGTGCCAGACATAGATTAGGAGTTTTACAGAGGGCTCACCGCAACCTCACCACAACCCTGGAAGGTAACCCTTGCTCTCTCCACGTCAGGGATGGCATGTCCGATGTCCCGTGGGTCCCATACCAGCAGACATTTGAACCCAGAGCCCAGGCTGTCACCACCTCCCCTTAGGTTGTCAACAGTAGCAAAATCCCCACATCTCAGGACTACTGACAAGCAGGGAAAATAGCCATGAGGCTATAGGGAGCCCCAGCTGGAGGAATGAATGTTCCTCTTATAAACAAGCAAAACAGGCCGAAGTAGGAAGGAAAGTGTAAACAAAAAAAGCACAAATTTGAGAGTGCCGCCACTGCGTGGAGCGGGACGTACTGGGTCCCACTGCGGGTGCCCTCCCCGGAAAGGCCAGCCGCAGCAGCCCACAGACCAAGAGACCCTCCACCTGGAGGGAGGGTCTAGCGGCTCCGCCTAGTCACATCCAGAAGAGCCAGGCCGGCCAGGTGGAGAACTTCAGCTGGGTTTAATGGGACATTTATGAGCAAAACGTACTTATTAGTAAACAATAATTATAGGAGATCAGGTGCTCCAAGAGGAGCAGGTTACATGGGGCCCCCTTTTTCTAACGCCCTCGGTGAGCAAACCCTGTTTGAAACGAAAACATCCCTGCTGTCAACACGAGTGTTTAAAGAGACCTGGATTTCTGTAACATAAGCAGTCATTCGAATGCCTGCTGTTAATTGAAGGCTTCATGATGCACAGGGTGCTTTCACAGGTTCGAGTGCATCTCATCCTCTCACGAGAAGCCTCTGAGGCAAGTGTTTTTCCTTATCTCGTTTTATAGATGAGGAAACCAATGCAGTGGCAGGCCCAAGGTCACACAGCTAGTCCCCGAGTCAAGGAGCCGGAATTTGAACTCAGGTCTTTGGATGCGAGGCTGGTGTCCTTTGCACTGCTCCGTAGCTGTCTCCCAAACCATGCCAACGTCCTTCGGCCAAAACCCCAATGCTGCCAGAAAATTTGCCCTTCGCTTCTAGAATTCTCTTTGCAGCTAGTCATCGGAGCCCGTATCCCTAAGAGCCCACATCCTGTGTGCTGGCTGAACTCTTGGGAGACGTGCTTGCTGCTGCCACACGCTTCTTTTCTGAGCTTTAAGGTGGCTGTGAGCAACAGTTTGGCAGCCAAAAAGAATACCAAGGTAGGTAAACCTCGAAAAGTTTACACGTAAGCACACACACACACACTCACACACACACAATTTCAACAGCAGCACATTTTCAGGGTAATATTTCAAGTCGCCCCAGAAATTCTGGGTGAAAGTCACAGCAAAAGAGATCACAGACATTTCCAATATGGCTACGGAGGCACAAACGTCATCACCAACTTGCAGAAGATTAAGGAATCTGA